>JAMPIV010010964.1:0-67072 GCA_024509875.1 Oreohelix idahoensis
AAAGAATGTGAAATAATAACGAAAACAATATTAAAACATGTCATCACAGCTAACATAAATAGCAACAGAAGTCGCTTAGCAAATTCCAGTATCGGAAATTTGCAAACCCTACAGAAAACGCTCACAATAGACGACCTCTATGACGTGGCATAATCTAACGGAGACACCACCCAACCGAGAACCCGCTGAAATATAAACATATAGAATGAGATGATACACAGAAGACTCAGCAGAAGTATAAGGGCACAGTTTACATACAAACAGGCCACTTAACTTATAGGCTTCCAATCGTAGAACAGCAGAAAAACGGATGTCAATCAACGTCCTAAAGAGCGAAGCTCCAACGATGATGGCACATCTGAACTGCTTCCACTGCTAACACGATGGTACAAGAGCTTCTGAAATACTGTGTGTTGAGTTGTTTCGGCACTTGACCTTCTAATCCAAAAGTAAGTTGATGGAAATCGGTACTTGGCCTTCTTCAGAAAACAACCCGTTTCAACCGGCACTTGACCTTCTCAAAAAAACGACAGCACTGGAACCTTGACAGCAGCAACTTGCTTGACTTGCGTAAAAGATAACAGCAGTCCGAGTTATCCGGCAACATGTAACAACGCCGGGTACTGTCAAATTCTTGTTTCCTTCAAAAAGTTGAAATTTTGACTTTTACCGGGCAACGCCGAGTACTTTGAAAATTTTGAAGATGTTGACTGTATTGAAGAATGTTAATTTCTTGAAGGATGCTGATGAATTCTTGTTGAAAATGAAGTGGGTAAGGGACCCCGTGTTTGCTAGTACCAGAATCAAACCAGCTTATGGCCACCAAATGATGCGTGATGCCATATGATGATGGATGGCATCCGCATGTCTGGTTTTGTGTAGTGTGTAGATGTGTTCAGTCAAAACAATGTTCATGCAACAATAACAGGGCAATCCACATAGGACGTCAGTAAACTCACGACGTATAAAGTCAATGAGTCTTGAAACAGCCGTTGACGTTTTTCTTCATTATTTATTGTGGACGCCACAGTGACAAAATGGTTACGCAAATGTGTAGGCACATCAAACAGTCATTATCACAGCAACATTCAATACAGCAATAAACGGTAGACAGCATTACAATGATGAGTCAGATGCATGTTATATTTCATAGTGCTGTAAATGTAGTCAGGTGAACAACTCCATCCTTTTCTATAACAGCCAGGAGATAACCAGATGTATGAGATCAGTTCACTCTCCTTAGTTTGACTTCAGCAAGACAGACACGTCTGCCGAAGTATAAATAATGTCCTCAAGAATATCCTCTAGATAATAAAGGTTTTCTAAACCTAGTTCATTTAACAAAGTAGCAAGTAATGGTCCTTGGTACATGCATCAACCGATGCAGTACAATGCAGCGACATGTGAGCTGGGAAAGAACATCTCGTGACGACGACTTTCGCAGACAGGCTATGAACCAGAAATCGTTCACGACCAAAAATCGATAGAGTTAATGAAAATGTTAATTTACCTTGCTTTCAAGAAATACAGAAATATCACGCCTCCCGACATGTGGGAAAACACTAGAGGTATTATCTCGACTAAACGAAATATCCATAAGAGGACTACACATCCCTGACAGAACAAAAAAAAAGCGGAGATCCCCTCTTCAACGAGGCATCTCTTTCGCCATTCCAAATCGCTCACTCCCACTAGTGGTGGGCGGAAACCGATCGACCAAACAACAAGACAAGTCATGCGCAGTCCAGCGCAAAAATGACCACAGCTCAAAAGTTAACTGCATTCGATACCAACGCGAGAAGACAAATGCTTACCGAGAAAAGTGACTATAAATTCCAAGCAGTTGTTGCCCTTGCGTTATAAAACAGACACTGAAATAAAACGATGTTGCGAGAATTTATCACGCAACAGACACACATTGAGGAAACCTGTTGATAGCATCACAAGGCAGTTCTTGTTCTGGAATCCCCAGGGAAAGAGAGGCAGAGGTAGACCAAACACTACATGGAGACGAGAACTGGAGATAGTGGTGAAAGTGATGAGGAAGACGTAGAAAGAACGTGAGCTGATGGCACGTGACAGGAAGACGTAGAAAGAACGTGAGCTGATGGCACGTGACAGGAAGACGAGGAAAGAACGTGAGCTGATAGCACGTGACAGGAAGACGTGGAAAGAACGTGAGCTGATGGCACGTGACAGGAAGACGTGGAAAGAACGTGAGCTGATGGCACGTGACAGGAAGATGAGGAAAGAACGTGAGCTGATGGCACGTGACAGGAAGACGTGGAAAGAACGTGAGCTGATGGCACGTGACAGGAAGACGTAGAAAGAACGTGAGCTGATGGCACGTGACAGGAAGACTTGGTATGTGTTTGATGAAGGTCTATGCTCACCAGGTCTATGCTCATGATGATTGATTGATTGATTGATTGATTGGCAGTTGAGAACAAGATGCCGTAGCCGCATATTCTGTTGTATGTCGTAGACATAAAATAATGTCCTTCCACTGGGAAGGTGTTCTATAATTTACATTTCTCTCTCTTTCTCTCTGTGTGTCTTTCTCTCAATGTCTATCTCTCTCTCTCGCTCTCTGCCTCTCTCTATTTTTCTCTCTCTGTCTGTCTCTCTTTCTATCTCTCTATTTCTCTATCTTTCTCTCTCTTTATCTCTATCTGTCTCTCTTTCTCTCTGTCTGTCTGTCTCTCGCTTTCTCTCTGTCTGTCTGTCTTTCTGTCTGTCTTTCTCTTTATCTCTCTGTGTCTCTCAATGTGATATTTGTGTTGTGATGATCAGATGAACGCTATTAATGTTGAAAGAGACAAGAGTTGACAATGTCAGAAAGTTCAGTAAGCCACACTGACATGATGGTAGTAGATGTGTCAGAGGGCCCATTGGTAATTAAGTTGTTCTTGTGTGCCAGTCCATTACCCTCATGTTAGATCAGTTACCGCTCTGTGTCTCGTTAAAAGCATTTATATTCATATTTTTATTATGCATACATACCCACACTTTGCTTACTTACTTAGTCGTTCCCCTTCTACCGTGAGGTGTAGAGGTTTGGAAGAGAGAGCGCCAGACTATCCTATCGGCTGTCTTCCTCCTGCCCTGGTTCTATTCTAGTCCTCGGTCCTTCAAAGATTGTCTAATGTTGTCCTCCCAGCGGACTCTGGGTCGTCCTGGTGGTCTGGATCCCTGGCTCTTTGTTTCCCATGCTTGTCGTGGTAGCCGATCTTCTCCCATTCTGCAGACATGGCCAAACCATCTTAGTTGGGACTGTTCTACATGGGTCTGCAGGGGATGGGATTTTAGGCCTTGACGTATCGTCTGGTTGCGGACCATGTCTTTTCTTGTTACTTCAACCACCTTCCTCAGATACCTCATTTCTGAGGTTTGGATCTGGATTTTGTGGGTTGTAGTCATTGCCCATGACTCGCATCCATATGTCAAGACTGGGACATAGGTGGAGCGGTATACAACCATTTTCGTTTTCTTACCAACTTCTCTCTTGCTGAGGAATCCTCGATTTATGGCCTGAAAAAGTCTCCCAGCTGCTGCTTTTCGAGTGGTCAACTCTTTTTTGATGCCTCTCTTTTGGTCTATAATAGCTCCGAGGTATTTAAAGTGGTCGACCTGCTCCAGGACCTGTTCTCCCAGCTTAATCTGATGTCTTCTTTCTTCTCATGATATCACCATGGATTTTGTTTTAGAGCTGCTTATGACCACCCCTCTCTTCTCCAGTTCTTCCTTCCAGACTTGCAGGTTGGATTGGAGATGTGCCTCTGATTTAGCAATCAGGGCAACATCTTCAGCAAATGCCAGCTCTGAAATACAGACCTGTCTCATCTTCCAGTACCCAACTGAGTACTTTCTTGTTCTCTCATAACATGCCTTGATGACATCGTCCATGAGGAGTATGAAAAGATAAGGTGACAGGATATCACCTTGTCTTACACCACACTTTGCTATGAGCCCAAATTAGTGGATTGGCCATCTTATGACAATGGCTCTCTATAAATGACCACCGTGTACCTACAACAACAGAAGACCTGGTTTCAGGCATGGGGAAGACTAAGAGACAGATTGATAGACAACATCACAGACATCCTACAACAACATCACAGACATCCTACAACAACATCACAGACATCCTACAACAACATCACAGACATCCTACAACAACATCACAGACATCCTACAACAACATCACAGACATCCTACAACAACATCACAGACATCCTACAACAACATCACATACATCCTACAACAACACGGACTCACATCAGCCAGTGCTACATACTTGGCTCAAGAACTAAAACTTTAGCTCCCAACAACGCTTCACCACAACAACGCTTCACCACAACAACGCTTCACCACAACAACGCTTCACCACAACAACGCTTCACCACAACAACGCTTCTCCACAACAACGCTTCACCACAACAACGCTTCACCACAACAACGCTTCTCCACAACAACGCTTCACCACAACAACGCTTCACCACAACAACGCTTCACCACAACAATAGACAGGTAATAAATAAGTAAGCTTACCTCTGCCGGATTATTTCTTTGATCTCTGTAATTTGGTTGGTTGGTTGGTTGGTTAATTTGTTGGTTGGTTGGTTGGTTGGTTGTTTGGTTGGTTGGTTGGTTGCAAGAATTTCCGCTTTAATATATGGCCGTCATCAAACTGCCTGAGTGACTACGTGAGAGAAATATGTTTGTGTTTGTAGTTTGGTACGTGTTGTTCCTTAGTCATTCCGGTTTTTTTATTGTGTTGGTGAACTGTAAAACACACATACACACACATTTAGTACTGTTATTGAACTTAATGTACCATAAAACTACTTGAGTGCTGATCTTTACCACACTTTTCACTGCTACCATGTCTAATCAAACGGATGAGTAAACTTCTGACATGCTCTCTGTAGCAGAATAGATCGCTGGTTAAAAGAGACAACATTTCTTGCCGGACATCCTATATATAAAATCCCAGCTTTTTCTGTCAGTGCGTAACGCTAAGGGATGCAACTTTGGTTTAAAGTTAGACATTAATTGTATTGTGTCCCTTATATGTACTCTCCCGAAAATAGTAACAATTACGAAAGAAGAATGCGCAAGCGGCGGTGTGCACATAAATATATATAGAATGTGTGATCACGTATACACACATTGGAATCCTCGCTGCTGCTACATAGTTCGTGTACTGTGGTGATGCTCAGTGGTTTGTTTTAATACTTTTGAATAAGTAAAATTGCCGTTAGGTATTGGTGCTTTTGAATTTAATTCCCGTCTTATGACGGGCTTTTACACTAGTACAGTAATAACTCCAGTGCCACAGTCACAGCTGTTTGTTATAACTGTTCTTTCTTCTTTTTCATTCCTTAATTGACCGTGGTACCACCAGTACAGGAGGCCTGCACCAAAGTATATCATATAATCTTACAGAAGTGGATTCTCTAGCAATTAGTTTGACATGTACGTCATATTAGCTGACTCATGCTACAGATATCAGTAGCACTATCCCTTCTTTGTCTCACCAGAAGCTACACAGGACATAAACTCTAGTGCTAGCTAGCAACAAATTTTCTAATCTATAACAACAATTCCAGAACATCATATTTTCATCAATGCACTTTGTTTTACACTGCGTTGCCATTAATGCGTATCGGTACAACGATTACAAGATATCGAACTTGTGTCTCAGTGGAAGTGTCATAAACGACCGTGACCTTCACGCCCTGTTGGATAAGAATGGTCAGTTTTTCATAAGTAATCAAAGTGTCACGTCAAACTCTCGACAATAACAACCTCACAAGAGTACAAGAGGAGGAGAATTGTTCTCAGCAACCGAGCGGTTCTGGAAGACGGAAGTTATGATGACACCTTTTGACGTGACTGACACAGCAGAGACGAACTTAGCATTCGTTGGGCATTTCAGGCACCACCCGAGGGCATATAGTAGTAGAAGGGTTCACGCTCCTCTAACCTTCTGCTCTAGCTCAATCCATCTGGAATCGGTAATCAGGGGCCAATGACATTTTTTTGCTCCGGGGCCCTGATCGATGAAAGTCCACTTCTTTGATAGAGAAAACATTCTTATAAGCAGTGGTATATTTAGTAGAGGGGTGCTTCTGTGCTTTAGGTGTGCATCCCTCACTCGAAATGTTTTTCCCCCTAATGTGTGATCTTTGGCTCAGTCTTTCTGTGTGCTGTTTACAAACCTTAGATGACATACATGTTATGTGCTGACCTTACAAAGTTAGATGACATACACGTTTTGATAGATGTTTATTCACCTTTAAAACAACATGCTCAGTATCATTCAGAACGTGTTATGACAAAAAGATTAGTCGGAGGGGACCGACTTCAAAGATCGAATCTACCAGTAGGCACAACCCTAACCCTATTGCTCTCCCCGAAAAAATATCTAAATACACCACTGTTAATAAGTATGCAGGTGGTTAAGTCAAGGAGGTGTAGATAAACGTTCACAACTTTTATTTATTTTTTTTTGTTTAGAGAGGAGAGAGGAAGGTACAGAGAGGAGAGAGGAAGGTACAGAGAGGAGGAAGAAGAGAATAGAGAAAAATCATGGCCGCCAGCACACCTTTCGCAGTGGCGGACAAACGCGGAGGCATGTGTCCTCCCATTTTAACTTGTTATTTTAACATCAGCGGAGGATGTTAGCGCTAAAGGCAGAGCTTCGTTAACAGTAACAAAGTCTATGAACAATGACGTCACATATTAACATTGGCCTGGTGCGTGCACATTTTGACGTGGCATATTAACACTGGCCCATTGCCCGTGAATGGTGACATAATTTAACATTGTTAATATTAACAGAGATGTACTTAAAAACATTGGTTGTGGATTGGACATGATCGTCACAACAAAAACCAGTAAGGACCGGGAAGTTGTGGATTGACATGAATCGTCCTTTGAAGAAAAAAAAGTGGTAATTGAACAGTGCAGTGACACATTAACGATGACGCTATGATGATAGGAAACTCTATACAGAGCGATACAACAGGAGGCAATCTGATCATCAGAGGAGGTTCCCCCTCGTCGAACAAGTGTTTCGGCCCTGTATAAATCGATGTTTCGCTGACTTGACAAATTAACATTGACATGACATGTTAACACTGACATGTCATTAACACTAAATGACAAACTAATAATAATGTGATATCACACATCGTTACTAATGAAATGACACATACAAATGACCAACGTTTTACACACTAACATTCATACAGCGTCATTGTTACCAATAACAGCTTTAGGTGTACAACTTTGTTGTCTACTGTTGGTCAACTGGAAAATAAACAGATATACCTTGTCTGACCTGAAACAGTTGTCGTCTAGTCTTATGGGAGGGAGTTTATCATGCCTTGATTTTCAAGAAGATTTAAAAGTTTAGTCCAGTCCGTAGAGAAGGCAGATACGACGCCATAGCTGGCATAGACAGATATGAATCTAGATTAACATGAGGTTCCATGTTCCGCAAGAAGACAGGCTCCAACTGTTGTAGTTAATTTTAGGCTCAACATATTTAAATGAAAGCAAGTCAAGAAAGCCAGTATTATTCCTCCAGTTCTTGATGAGATTTCATCTTTTTAACAAGAGATGTCAAGATCTAGCGATCAAACAAGAGATGTCAAGATCTAGCGATCAAACAAGAGAATTGGCCAAATTAAGATGAATTCACGTCCCTTGTGGCTATCTGAAACTAAACAAAATGTCTCACTTCATTTCATGTTTCGTCTACAGTTTTTCTGTGTCTTACTTCTCTCTCTCTCTTTTCTCTCTTTCTGTCTCTCTTTCTCTCTCTCTCTATTTCTCTCTCTCTCTCTTTCTTTGTCTCTTTCTTTTTTCTTTCTTTCGCTCTCCTCTCTCTAAATATATATATATAGTTCATTCTCTCTCTGTATGTGTGTGTGTTTGTACGTAACTAAAGAGTGTTTATGCATGTCTGTTAACGGAAATAAGTTCTTGTCCTTTAACTCTGTTCTTACCAAATATGCTCTTTCTCTCTCTTCAAATGTATTTAACCTTTCCTGACAGCCCCCTATGGAGCATTGGCCTTTATTTAGTTCATGCCAAGTTTTCCAGTCCTGACTCATATTCAATTCTTTTCTCGCTCTCTTTATCTTCCTTATCTCTGTCTCCCGTCTCCGGTCGTTGTGTTTATTTTTTCCTCGCAGCTGCCTGAACAATGACCATTGACTTTCTGGACTCGGAATGAGTTTTGTTTAACAGGGTCAAGACAAACAGAATTAAAAGACAGGCTTGGAGAGACGAAAGAGTTTAAAAGAAACATAAATACAGATGTTAGAAAATTGTGGAAGTAGGGGGAGGGGGGAACTTAAATCATTATTCTGGCTTGGTTGAGTGTTTACATAAGTGGTTCCATGCTTCCATCCATCCCGTCTCTCTGCCACTCTCTATACCGCTATGATAATCTTCCATCCTTGAGTGTCGTAACAAGTGTCACTTATGTACGCTGTGATGTTTTCAATTTTCTTGAGCCTTACAAGCTGACGTCACTGTTACGCACGGATCATTATTATTTTTCGTTTGTATAAACATTTTTCGTATGTATGATCATTTTTTGACTGAAATGTATATTATATATATTTACAGTCAAAGGGACAGAACCCGAAATATTGATACTGCTATTTTTTAGGAGTTTACCTCCTCTTGTATAGAGACACGTTCGGTCTATAATTTCTTGAACGAAGCGTGACCACATCTCCTTATTTGGTAGTACCAGTCAACTATGGTAGATGTCTGAAAACCTGTCTTAACGCTTCTTTTCATGACCATAAAAGGCGCGACTGTGTAAGACTTTTATCTCGAATGTTCTTAGAATCGTCTTATTGTGAACGGCGACTCAGAGATTGTCGTTCTGCGCATGTCTCGACTTGGTTTTCGTTTGTTGTTCCGGCCAGCTCGGGGAGTTTAGAAATGGTCTAAGTAGCGAGCAGACGCGACCTGCGTCTTGTGATTTTCTGAGGGAAATACATTGTCTTTGTGAGTTAGTTAGCTAACTAGACTATTTCCCAGTATTATTCAAGCCTGCCCGGAGGCATATGTTCATGGTTGATTTTCCGAAATAAGGTAATTCCTCTTGTATCGAACTTTATGCTATCTTTATACCTGAACTAGTTATATATATATGGGTCGCTCTAGACCAACAAGACTATTGTCTGTGTTCCAGGATTCGTTATATCAGAGATCACGTCCAAGTCAGATGGTTAGACTTAGAAACATTATAAAGGTCGAGCTGACCTGTAATCCATGTATGCTATTCACGTGCAGACAGTAAACGGACTGAGTGTATACATCTGATCTGCTAGCATCAGAAAGGGAATATTTATTATTGTCTATGAACAGTGATGATCTGCAGCTGACACTGTTGCAGAATTTATATATATTATTTATACAGCTTCACGAACTAGAACTCTATGATTTTGAATGCTGAACTCGTTGAACTATGTTGATGATATAAATATCCTGACTGTTTTGTGGCGTGCAATAAATGGAAAAAATTATACAACGAAGTTACCATTTCTATGACTCTACACATCATGTTGCCTGTGTTATACCCTGTGAACTGTTCTACTACCACATACACAGCAACATCCTAAAATCAGAGAAGACACCTACATCTTGCACTTTAATACCAGGTGTCGATAGGGGTGGCAAGTGGTCGTCAATCTTATACGGAGCTAACGTACCTGGCATTGTGGCGCACCATTATCATTTAGCCCTAATCCACCCTTATCAGTCACTAAATGAATGTACATATTCATGCATTACTTTACGGCCTCCTGTAAATTAAAGGCCTTCAACTAGTTAACACCAAGTTCCCCTGCCTAAGGTCTCTCCATGTCTTATTTATTCTTTTGCCGTTCGTTTCCAGTTTTCATCTCCACATGTTTTAGATCTTTCTTGTTTTCTCTTACCCCCGAGATGTCAGAATATGAACTGCTCTGTGGAGCTATCAGCTGATTTCCCTCAGTGTGCATTATATCCTCACCTCTTGTCCCACCTGTATATGTCTTGTTCCTGTCATCAGTTGCACATTTGTCATCTTGACATACCAATGTCATCTTGCCATACCAATGTCATCTTGCCATACCAATGTCATCTTGCCATACCAATGTCATCTTGCCATACCAATGTCATCTTGCCATACCAATGTCATCTTGCAATACCAATGTCATCTTGCCATACAAATGTCATCTTGCCATACCAATGTCATCTTTTCATACCAATGTCATCTTGCCATACCAATGTCATCTTGCCATACCAATGTCATCTTGCCATACCAATGTCATCTTGCCATACCAATGTCATCTTGCCATACCAATTTCATCTTGCCATACCAATGTCATCTTGCCATACCAATTTCAGCTTGCCATACCAATGTCATCTTGCCATACCAATGTCATCTTGCCATACCAATGTCATCTTGCCATACCAATGTCATCTTTCTATTTAGCCCACGCACTTACGCTGGCGGTATATTACCTTTCTTCCCCCTCCTAGTGCGTTTTTTTTCCACTGTCTAATTAGCAAGGGGCCACCCCTCCAGTTACACGCTGTCTAATTAGCAAGGGGCCACCCCTCCAGTTACACGATCTCTAATTAGCAAGGGGCCACCCCTCCAGTTACACGCTGTCTAATTAGCAAGGGGGCCACCCCTCCAGTTACACGATCTCTAATTAGCAAGGGGCCACCCCTCCAGTTTCACGCTCTTTAATTAGCAAGGGGCCACCACTCCAGTTACACACTTGCAGGAATCACACATAAAAGCTGGTTGTCTACTCTTGTACTAGTGGTTGCTGCAGCTGTTTGGACATGGCGTCGTCTTGGTTGTCACTTACGATACACTAGACACGGTACAGTAGTCCTATTTATTTACTCTTCAACTTGTAGCTCCGAGATCAGCCACGAGATTCTTTAAACAGAAGGTCCTACACAATGTTTACACAGGCCGAGAAAAGTGACGTCATTGTGTAATCAGAATACAGTAGAACTCCATTTATCCGAACCCCATGGGACCGAGCATCGTTCGGATAATCAAATGTTCGGATAATTGGATTACATAATGTATCGAGTACATGTACACATATTTCTAAAAATAATTAACCATCACAAGGAAAATACACTATAAAACATATTTACTTGTACTGTAATAATAATACCCACACTGTATTAGATCACTGTATCACCAAAATCTTTTATTACACTGCAGTGCATGTACTACTTGTATTAATTATTTTTGTTAAGAAAGAGAAATGTTTTCAAAATAACATTACAAACGATTCAAAACCAGGCGCAACTTACGTATATATGTACTTGCACAGATGTAGCCCACTATTTAAAATAATGAGGAATCCTCTTTTGCACCAAATTGGATAGTCTCCTTTTGGCTGCTAAGTCCCGCATTCTCTTCAACAGCAGAAGCTGTGTAGGACAGCTGTCATCTTCTTGCTCGTACCAAGCCATCGCTGTTTCTAGTGCTATAAAGGCCTCTTCAGGACTGGGTCGACGTTTTGGTTTTTCTTCATAATCTACAAGTACATCATGTACTTCTGAGGAGTCTTCATCATCGGTCACTACATGTATTTGGTTTTCTTCTTGCACAAAAGACAAAATTTCTTCGTCATTCAAAAACTGAAAACCAGAATCATTATCATCTTCTAGCCACATGTGTGCATCATCTTTGTCACAGTCCGAAAATCCGGGCATTGCTTGAAACAGTTCCACAACTTCATTTATACAATCATCATTTGTGTCTACTGCAGTAGTTTCATTTCCTCCTTTTTTCCCAAGCAATCTACTCCAAGCCTTGTTGAGATTATCTTGTGACAGGGTGGTCCAAGCATCAGCTAACATATAGCAGCAGTCTTTGAGATTAAGCTTTTTGGAAAACGCCACCACACTTTCTTCATCTTCAGCCAACAATTAACGACGCAGGACTTCCTTCTTGTACATCTTTTTAAGCTTTGCTATAACACCCTGATCCATTGGTTGAATCAGTGCTGTTACATTGGGAGGCAGAAAAATTACTTTAAAATTTGCATCAACTGCATTCAATGTATCCGTCTCTGGATGAGATGGTGCATTGTCCAGTAGAAGAATTACTTTTCCAGTTTTCTTTTCTTGTTCTCTGAACCTCTTCACATTTGGGATGAACTGATTTGTATACCAATCAAGAAATATTTCACTATTCATCCAAGCACTCTTCTGTGCTTTGTAACACAATGGGAGACATGTCACATTCTTTAAACAACGTGGTTTTTTGGCTTTGCCGATCATTAGCACCGGTAAACGATGACTTCCACTGGCATTCGCGGCTACCAAAATTGGTACTCTCTCTTTGCACTTTTTAAACCCAGGGGCAGCTGCTTCGCGCTGAGATGCAAGTGATTTTTGAGGCAATGATTTCCAGTATAAGCCAGTCTCATCGGCATTATACACATCATCGAGTGAATAACCTTCTTCTTCCAAAAAAGCCAAGAATGTTTTTCTTTAAAATTTTTAGCGGCAGTTGCATCGCTAGATAAAGATTCCCCTTGAATCTCCAATTCTCGTATGCCATGACGAGATTTAAAGTTTCTTAACCATCCCTGGCTAGCCTTAAAGTCAGGAGGACCGTCAAGTTGATTGTTGAACTGAAGTGCCTTTTCACACAACAGAGAACCAGAGATAGGTTCCCCTTTGCTTCTTCTTTGCACAAACCATATATACAAAGCCTCTTCCAATTTCACATCTTTCGCATTTCTCATGGTTTTACGTTTCTTCGACCCATTTTCACTATCAAATTTCGATGCAAAACTCATAATTTTATCCTTGTTACTTTTGATGTCAGAGACGGTAGCTTTCCCAACATTGAAAATCCTCGCAAGTGAAGACACAGTTTCACCTTGTCCTAGTCTCTTGATAATTTCTGTTTTCGTTTCAATTGACAAAACATCGCGGTTCCTTTTATATGCTTTAGGCCTACTGGAAGATGCCATATCGCACAGAGAAATACTTGTACACCAAAATTATTCTGCTGTAGTAGCAGACACAATTATTTTAAGTTGAACTGTCTGTTTAGCCAGTGTTCTACCTAGAACGCACACGTACACTGGATTGGTAAACCAGATATTAACTGACTTTATGATCTAACTGACTTCCTGTACGTAAGCGACCGACCATTAGCCATCCCATTCTCTACAAATTGTTCGCACACATTTGAAGTTTGCCGCATCAAAAGATTCAGAATTTTAGTCTAACGTGACTGTGGCATCTGATTTTTTTTTTTTTCTGGAAAAAGTGTTCGGATAATTGGATGTTCGGATAATTGGGGTTCGGATAAATGGAGTTCTACTGTAATAGAAATGTGAGATAATGTAAGATTATTTACGTCCTGTGTACCTTCCATTTTGCTTTTGTAGTTACGTCACTGACGTGGCTCTGTATCGAGCCTTCTAGCATCTAAAAGGCCGTGTCGTTTGTCCCTGAGTGTGCAACTTACTTTACTACTAAGATTCAATAATGTATCCCACGTGCAGATACGTAGAGAAGCTGCTAAGATCCAATAATGTATCCCACGCAAAGAAATAACTGAAATACAGTTGACATTCAAAAATCCGGCCATCGATAATCCGGTTCCTTCAGATTTCCGGCATAGATTTCAGGGCGCATTTTTCTATTTACCGCGTTGGCGCGCCACTATTTTCTGGGACCGTTTATGTTTTGATGCAGCTGTTGGGTCTTGCTTGCACGTGTTAACAGGCATTCCTACACATTCCTTCTCATTTATTTGCTGCTGTATAGCCCCATTATGGATTCAGCAAATAAAAGAAGTGGTGTAAAACGTAAACATCGTGCGTTGTCGATCGCAGATCATGTAGTTTTTAATTTTCTTTCTTTAAAGGACTGTACAGGTAGTCATTTTCTGTTAAATATATACAGCATATATAACCATTAAAAAATCCGGCATTTTCAACAATCCGGCACCCCTCAGGTCCGGAGGTTTCCGGATTTTTGAATGGCAACTGTATATAAAAAAAGCAGGGACCACTTCTTCTAGAAAGTTATTTTGCCGGAATAAGTAAGGCCAGAGAAAATGTGGCCGCATGACCTACTACCAAAGCATTTATTCTTGCTAGAAACTAATTATAATAAAATAATAGAAATTACTATTAACTACTATAGAAAATAAACAGTGCAGTTACGACATCTCGTAGTGAATAATAAAAACGAGATACATTGAGTATAGGATGACATAAGATGTAACTAAAACTATGTCAAGCTTGGCATAGCCACGCTAACATCGGCGGGAGTTGCCATAAAAAATAGTTACGTAAATGGGAATAGCCTTACTCCCTGTAAGATCGCTTGATAGAATGACCAGTAAATAAATTAACAAAATAATAGTTTGGCCAATGAAACGGTAGCCAGAATCGCCCACTATCGAAAAGACGCTCAGAAATAATTTTCTGAAAGTCAGTAGTAGAAAAGAGCCATTGCATAAAGGACGTGATTCTAACTTTGCGTGTTGAACAACCTGGCGTTCCCCCGGTCTGTCACAAAAAGTCCTAGGCTCCTACGTTGTGAAACGCAGCAGCGTTCAAGTTATTTTACTCAAGATTTTGCAGTTTGCAAGAAGAGATTTCATTCATTGTGAAAATCTGTGTATACAGATTTATTTTTGTGGTTCATCCACGTAAGTACGTTCCAAGGAACAGTTTTTCATTTTAAGCTCGATTTTCGTGATAAGAAATGATTGTCCCTGATATTTAAAACCAAAGAAGCTGCTAAAAGAATCAACAAATACTGTAGAGACTCCTACACACGAATCGCCCAACAATGACATAATCAATGCTAAGGACTTGGAGAAGTTTAAAACTATTGAGGAAATATATAGACTACCTTGTATTGAAATTAAGGAGGGAAAGTTTATCGTACATGTTGAAATGGATGCACATGATAACCTGATGTAAATAGATGAACCATTGATGCTGTCGTAAAACGCGTGTGTAAACCCACTTCTTTGTTAATCCACTATGTCGAGATACAAATATGCCCCAGCCAATCAACGTTCAACAGACTCTGAGACAGGACAGAAGTATACGCCATCTTGTTCCCCCAAGATGGCGGCAGACAGAATAAAATTAGGCATAAGCCCTGTTTTTCGGGACTCGGTCACGGAATGTACCAAACCGACGAGAACCAATCAAAAGGCTTCCTTACGCACTGGCGGATTCCTTGCGTCTCCCTATATAAACGGGCGCATTTTATTTTAAAAAAAAAAACACACACACACACAAACACGAAGGCCAGCCCGACCGACTGGGGAAAGAGAAAGCTGTCAACATTGATGTATTGCTTACCTGCATGACCGGGCACTCTTGCTTCACTAAAGTCGAGTCCAAATCTGGCTTGTATTAATCTTAGAGGGTTTATTCGTGTCATCCAACCTGAGGTCGTATGTCGAGTCAATCCAGCTGCCCGGAACTTCGCAGGTGCATAGTGGTTGTATCGAGCTGCTACATCCTTAGTCCCCCTCAGTCTTGGGTGGGCTAAAGGAACGATCATCAGCGAATAAGTGTTGTGTGCATCAAACTAAGAAGGACAGAACTGTTTTAAGAGATGAGTACACATTAGTACCATTTCCGTCGGCAAGTGTGAGCAATCAATGTCAATGAAGAAAAAGTGATTTAGCGTAGTGAGAGACAAGATTAACAGCACCGCTGATAAAGTTTCTATAATTGATTAACAGCATAGCTGATACAGTTCGCATTCAAAAATCCGGCCATCGATAATCCGGTTCCTTCAGATTTCCGGCACGGATTTCGGGGCGCATTTTTGAATTTACCGCGTTGGCGCGCCACTGTTTTCTGTAAATAAATTAAGGGGCTGCAGTAAAACTGGTAAGGAATATAAGTTTATAAACTAATAAAACGGTATTGAATCAGTTTTACTAATAACAGTTCACATGAGACAAGGGACGTTTCGGGTTTTACCCTTCGTCAGCCACAAACAGGTGACAAAGACCAAAATTACATATAGGTACTACAAAACTATATGATGATGAGAAACATACAAAAAATGGGCGATACAAGCAGATGGAAAAAGTAAATAACAATACAAGAAAACCGTAAAATCTAAAAGAAATACTGAAACAAGAAAGTAAATAATCCAACGAAACGAAAAAAGAAGAATAAACAAAACTGTGGAACTAGTTAAAGTTAGCTTAGCTCGATGCAAAAAATCCGTGGAAGAAAGCGGTAGTCTCTTGTCACAGAATTCGCAAGGAAGTGACGCGCGATAGCGACAAAACAAGAGATATAAAAAGATACGAAACGAACCAAAGCAAAAACATAAGAAGATGGATCATAAAGACAACGAATAAAGAATGAAAAAAGAGAAAAGCTACCAGAATTTATGCAAAATGATGTTGTATATTTAAACCGCCGGGAGCTAGAACGCCCATTTTAAAAATAAGGCAATTCTCCAACGAAAAGCGAGTCTTGTCATTACCGGCACATGAACGCAGGGCAGTGACATGTATATCGGAATTACCTGAATGGTCAGGTCTATTGAAATGAAGGGCCACCGGTAAATGTCTGTCCTGATAGATGTCATTCAAGTGCTCACGAAACCTGTCTGCCAAACGCCTACATGTTTCACCAATATAGGTCATGCCACATCTCTTGCAGATGATAGCATAAATCAGGTTTCTGGATTCGCACGTAAAAGACTCTCTAATGATAAATTTTCCTTTAGGAAAAGTGACTGTCTGAGTTTGGAGTACAAATGGACAGGTCTTGCATATCCGGCGTTGGCACGGTTTAGTACCAAAGTAAGATGGGCTAGAATGTCGCAAGCGACTGTGTACAAGAATATCCCTAAAATTCCTATCCCTACGATAAGCTACCAAAGGTGTATCACGAAATAACTCTTTGGTATCAGGATCAGAGTTGAGAATAGGCAGATGTCGAAACAGAATTCTCTTTACCGCCAGGCAGTGAGGATGGAAAATTAGAACCAGTTTGAGTCTGTCAGATTGAACAGAAGGTTTAGTAGTGAGTGCCATCTGACGAGTGACGCGTGTGATACGATTAAGGGCATCAGATAACACATGTTCTGGATAAAGACGTCGGCGAAAGAACTCAAGCATCTCTTGAGCTCGCTGATAAAAATCATCGTCATCGTGACATAACCGACGCAAGCGAAGAAGTTGAGAAAAGGGAATGGAATTTTTACAGCTAAGAGGATGCGATGAAGTATAAAGGAGGAAGCAATGAGCGTCAGTAGCCTTATAATAGACAGACGTTTTAAGACCAATAGGGCTAATAGTCACAGTGATGTCGAGGAAGTTCACTGAGGTCGTAGAAATTTCAGAAGTGAATTTGATGGCAGGATTGAAATTACCAACATAGTCGATAAATCGACGGAGGTCTACCTCAGACATGTCAGTAATGCCAATACCATCATCAATGTAGCGGCGGTAAAACTCAGGTATTGGCCCATCATAATTTTGAAAGACCAAATATTCAAAGTGGCCCATAAAAAGGCAAGCGTAACTAGGGCCCATCTTAGTACCCATAGCAACGCCACTGATTTGGTTGAAGAATTGGCCATTAAACTCAAAAGAGTTGAGATTAAGAACCAACTCAGCAAGGCGAAGAAGCGGACCTGTGCTTATAGTAAGATCAGTACGCTGGTCGAGAAAAAATTGGAGTGCCTTAAGACCATCAGCATGTGGAATAGAAGTATAAAGGGAACAAACATCTAGAAGGAAAAGACGGTAAGTACGATCAGGCGTGAATCTGATAGAATCAAAGGTAGTGATAGCATGAGTAGTGTCTTTCAAATAAGAAGGCAGATTGGCGACCAAAGGCTGGAAAATACTATCAAGGAATTCAGAAATACGTTCAGTGGGACAAGAGCAGGCTGAAACAATAGGCCTACCAGGGTTAGCAATTTTATGCACCTTAGGAAGCAGGTAGAAGGAAGGCTTACCAAGACTACTATCAAAAATATGGAGAGATAAAGCACCAGAAGGGAGATGATCATCATGGACAAGGCCCCGGATAGTCTCATGAACAGTAAGATTATTCCGGACTGTAGCATCACCAGAACAAGGTGAGTAAAAGGTGGTGTTACCTAGCTGAGTAACTCCTTCGTAAATGTATAAGTCCTTACGCCAAACAACCACAGCACCACCTTTTTCTGCCGGCTTGATAACAATATCATCACGGTTTTTAAGGCGTGACAATGCCCGCCATTCAGAGGACGTGAGGTTAGATCGACGGAGACGGCGTAGATTGAGCTGGTCAATGTCGTGTAAAGTATTGGCAATATATAAATCCAGAGCACGAGAAGCTCCTGGAGCTGGAGTCGAGTCTAGTTTACGTTTGCCGAAACGACGAAAAAAATCATCAGTATCGGAAACCCTGGTAGAATCATTACCATTACGATGGTAATATTTGAGACGCATGCGGCGATGGAAGCTGTGAACATCCTGAAGCAGAGAATATTTGTCAAAACTGGAACGAAGAGGAACAAACTTAAGACCTTTGCTCAGGACAGACAATTCATCAGGAGACAGATGCAAATCTGGAGGAATGCAAATAACTTTAGCTTGGGTAGAAGACTGAATAGAGGACCCTAAAGGAGGTTGCGGACGGAGGCGGCGCAATTTCTCTTTTTTATGCGTGCACAAACGAGTATACAGCTCCCTATTCGTGTCATGGATTATAGTGCGAATAAGAGGAAACGCTGCCGGGCACAAAGAAGTCAGTAGACGTAGCTGTTGTGTAAGGTTGGATTTCGAAAGTTCAAACTCAGTCAGCTGGCGTTTATGTATAGCAATGACGCACCTCATACGTTGGAAGGAACATTTCTTCTCAACTTGTTGTAAGCGATGCTGGTCGGCAAGATGAGGAAGTCCCGCCGATAGATGGAAGCTAGAGACAAACCCTTTGGGAATAACTTTAGCATGGAGACAGTTCTTGAGAATTAATTAAAATTAATGTGACATGTACAGCGTGTCTTCTTGTATATAGTAAAGGCTAAGTCACAAGCAGTACGAGATATATCAGAAGGCATGAGAGAAAATGAATGGGTGATAAAAGAATGAAGAGAAGAAATCAAATGTTTCTGATAAGGCATAATGAACAAATGTAAAAATATGAAACAAGAGATGCACACAAAATATAGTATAGTAGTCACGAAACGGAAACAGGGTAGCAGCAATAATTGTAGTATAGTATAAGTAAATAAATTAAGGGGCTGCAGTAAAACTGGAAAGGAATATAAGTTTATAAACTAATAAAACGGTATTGAATCAGTTTTACTAATAACAGTTCACATGAGACAAGGGACGTTTCGGGTTTTACCCTTCGTCAGCCACAAACAGGTGACAAAGACCAAAATATATAGGTACTACAAAACTATACGATGATGAGAAACATACAAAAAATGGGCGATACAAGCAGATGGAAAAAGTAAATAACAATACAAGAAAACCGTAAAATCTAAAAGAAATACTGAAACAAGAAAGTAAATAATCCAACGAAACAAAAAAAGAAGAATAAACAAAACTGTGGAACTAGTTAAAGTTAGCTTAGCTCGATGCAAAAAATCCGTGGAAGAAAGCGGTAGTCTCTTGTCACAGAATTCGCAAGGAAGTGACGCGCGATAGCGACAAAACAAGAGATATAAAAAGATACGAAACGAACCAAAGCAAAAACATAAGAAGATGGATCATAAAGACAACGAATAAAGAATGAAAAAGAGAAAAGCTACCAGAATTTATGCAAAATGATGTTGTATATTTAAACCGCCGGGAGCTAGAACGCCCATTTTAAAAATAAGGCGATTCTCCAACGAAAAGCGAGTCTTGTCATTACCGGCACATGAACGCAGGGCAGTGACATGTATATCGGAATTACCTGAATGGTCAGGTCTATTGAAATGAAGGGCCACCGGTAAATGTTTGTCCTGATAGATGTCATTCAAGTGCTCACGAAACCTGTCTGCCAAACGCCTACCAGTTTCACCAATATAGGTCATGCCACATCTCTTGCAGATGATAGATAGTAAAACTAAAACCGTGCTGGAACGCCGGATATGCAAGACAAGACTGTCCATTTGTAAAACTCAGAAAAGTCACTTTGAGTTAAAGGAAAATTTATCATTAGAGAGGTTTTATCGTGCGAATCCAGAACGGTTTAGATTTATATCTATCATCTGCAAGAGATGTGGCATGACCTATATTGGTGAAACTGGTAGGCGTTTGGCAGACAGGTTTCGTGAGCACTTGAATGACATCTATCAGGACAAACATTTACCGGTGGCCCTTCATTTCAATAGACCTGACCATTCAGGTAATTCCGATATACATGTCACTGCCCTGCGTTCATGTGCCGGTAATGACAAGACTCGCTTTTCGTTGGAGAATCGCCTTATTTTTAAAATGGGCGTTCTAGCTCCCGGCGGTTTAAATATGCAACATCATTTTGCATAAATTCTGGTAGCTTTTCTCTTTTTCATTCTTTATTCGTTGTCTTTATGATCCATCTTCTTATGTTTTTGCTTTGGTTCGTTTCGTATCTTTTTATATCTCTTGTTTTGTCGCTATCGCGCGTCACTTCCTTGCGAATTCTGTGACAAGAGACTACCGCTTTCTTCCACGGATTTTTTTGCATCGAGCTAAGCTAACTTTAACTAGTTCCACAGTTTTGTTTATTCTTCTTTTTTCGTTTCGTTGGATTTTTTACTTTCTTGTTTCAGTATTTCTTTTAGATTTTACGGTTTTCTTGTATTGTTATTTACTTTTTCCATCTGCTTGTATCGCCCATTTTTTTGTATGTTTCTCATCATCGTATAGTTTTGTAGTACCTATATGTAATTTTGGTCTTTGTCACCTGTTTGTGGCTGACGAAGGGTAAAACCCGAAACGTCCCTTGTCTCATGTGAACTGTTATTAGTAAAACTGATTCAATACCGTTTTATTAGTTAATAAACTTATATTCCTTACCAGTTTTACTGCAGCCCCTTAATTTATTTACTTATACTATACTACAATTATTGCTGCTACCCTGTTTCCGTTTCGTGACTACTATACTATATTTTGTGTGCATCTCTTGTTTCATATTTTTACATTTGTTCATTATGCCTTATCAGAAACATTTGATTTCTTCTCTTCATTCTTTTATCACCCATTCATTTTCTCTCATGCCTTCTGATATATCTCGTACTGCTTGTGACTTAGCCTTTACTATATACAAGAAGACACGCTGTACATGTCACATTAATTTTCTCAAGAACTGTCTCCATGCTAAAGTTATTCCCAAAGGGTTTGTCTCTAGCTTCCATCTATCGGCGGGACTTCCTCATCTTGCCGACCAGCATCGCTTACAACAAGTTGAGAAGAAATGTTCCTTCCAACGTATGAGGTGCGTCATTGCTATACATAAACGCCAGCTGACTGAGTTTGAACTTTCGAAATCCAACCTTACACAACAGCTACGTCTACTGACTTCTTTGTGCCCGGCAGCGTTCCCTCTTATTCGCACTATAATCCATGACACGAATAGGGAGCTGTATACTCGTTTGTGCACGCATAAAAAAGAGAAATTGCGCCGCCTCCGTCCGCAACCTCCTTTAGGGTCCTCTATTCAGTCTTCTACCCAAGCTAAAGTTATTTGCATTCCTCCAGATTTGCATCTGTCTCCTGATGAATTGTCTGTCCTGAGCAAAGGTCTTAAGTTTGTTCCTCTTCGTTCTAGTTTTGACAAATATTCTCTGCTTCAGGATGTTCACAGCTTCCATCGCCGCATGCGTCTCAAATATTACCATCGTAATGGTAATGATTCTACCAGGGTTTCCGATACTGATGATATCTTTCGTCGTTTCGGCAAACGTAAACTAGACTGGACTCCAGCTCCAGGAGCTTCTCGTGCTCTGGATTTTTATATTGCCAATACTTTACACGACATTGACCAGCTCAATTTACGCCGTCTTCGTCGATCTAACCTCACGTCTTCTGAATGGCGGGCATTGTCACGCCTTAAAAACCGTGATGATATTGTTATCAAGCCGGCAGACAAAGGTGGTGCTGTGGTTGTTTGGCGTAAGGACTTATACATTCACGAAGGAGTTACTCAGCTAGGTAACACCACCTTTTACTCACCTTGTTCTGGTGATGCTACAGTCCGGAATAATCTTACTGTTCATGAGACTATCCGGGGCCTTGTCCATGATGATCATCTCCCTTCTGGTGCTTTATCTCTCCATATTTTTGATAGTAGTCTTGGTAAGCCTTCCTTCTACCTGCTTCCTAAGGTGCATAAAATTGCTAACCCTGGTAGGCCTATTGTTTCAGCCTGCTCTTGTCCCACTGAACGTATTTCTGAATTCCTTGATAGTATTTTCCAGCCTTTGGTCGCCAATCTGCCTTCTTATTTGAAAGACACTACTCATGCTATCACTACCTTTGATTCTATCAGATTCACGCCTGATCGTACTTACCGTCTTTTCCTTCTAGATGTTTGTTCCCTTTATACTTCTATTCCACATGCTGATGGTCTTAAGGCACTCCAATTTTTTCTCGACCAGCGTACTGATCTTACTATAAGCACAGGTCCGCTTCTTCGCCTTGCTGAGTTGGTTCTTAATCTCAACTCTTTTGAGTTTAATGGCCAATTCTTCAACCAAATCAGTGGCGTTGCTATGGGTACTAAGATGGGCCCTAGTTACGCTTGCCTTTTTATGGGCCACTTTGAATATTTGGTCTTTCAAAATTATGATGGGCCAATACCTGAGTTTTACCGCCGCTACATTGATGATGGTATTGGCATTACTGACATGTCTGAGGTAGACCTCCGTCGATTTATCGACTATGTTGGTAATTTCAATCCTGCCATCAAATTCACTTCTGAAATTTCTACGACCTCAGTGAACTTCCTCGACATCACTGTGACTATTAGCCCTATTGGTCTTAAAACGTCTGTCTATTATAAGGCTACTGACG
Organism: Oreohelix idahoensis; assembly: GCA_024509875.1. Classification (NCBI taxonomy): domain Eukaryota; kingdom Metazoa; phylum Mollusca; class Gastropoda; order Stylommatophora; family Oreohelicidae; genus Oreohelix; species Oreohelix idahoensis. The sequence goes on from JAMPIV010010964.1 coordinate 23,051, forward strand.
CTCATTGCTTCCTCCTTTATACTTCATCACATCCTCTTAGCTGTTAAAATTCCATTCCATTTCTCAACTTCTTCGCTTGCGTCGGTTATGTCACGATGACGATGATTTTTATCAGCGAGCTCAAGAGATGCTTGAGTTCTTTCGCCGACGTCTTTATCCAGAACATGTGTTATCTGATGCCCTTAATCGTATCACACGCGTCACTCGTCAGATGGCACTCACTACTAAACCTTCTGTTCAATCTGACAGACTCAAACTGGTTCTAACTTTCCATCCTCACTGCCTGGCGGTAAAGAGAATTCTGTTTCGACATCTGCCTATTCTCAACTCTGATCCTGATACCAAAGAGTTATTTCGTGATACACCTTTGGTAGCTTATCGTAGGGATAGGAATTTTAGGGATATTCTTGTACACAGTCGCTTGCGACATTCTAGCCCATCTTACTTTGGTACTAAACCGTGCCAACGCCGGATATGCAAGACCTGTCCATTTGTACTCCAAACTCAGACGGTCACTTTTCCTAAAGGAAAATTTATCATTAGAGAGTCTTTTACGTGCGAATCCAGAAACCTGATTTATGCTATCATCTGCAAGAGATGTGGCATGACCTATATTGGTGAAACTGGTAGGCGTTTGGCAGACAGGTTTCGTGAGCACTTGAATGACATCTATCAGGACAGACATTTACCGGTGGCCCTTCATTTCAATAGACCTGACCATTCAGGTAATTCCGATATACATGTCACTGCCCTGCGTTCATGTGCCGGTAATGACAAGACTCGCTTTTCGTTGGAGAATCGCCTTATTTTTAAAATGGGCGTTCTAGCTCCCGGCGGTTTAAATATACAACATCATTTTGCATAAATTCTGGTAGCTTTTCTCTTTTTCATTCTTTATTCGTTGTCTTTATGATCCACCTTCTTATGTTTTTGCTTTGGTTCGTTTCGTATCTTTTTATATCTCTTGTTTTGTCGCTATCGCGAGTCACTTCCTTGCGAATTCTGTGACAAGAGACTACCGCTTTCTTCCACGGATTTTGTGCATCGAGCTAAGCTAACTTTAACTAGTTCCACAGTTTTGTTTATTCTTCTTTTTTCGTTTCGTTGGATTATTTACTTTCTTGTTTCAGTATTTCTTTTAGATTTTACGGTTTTCTTGTATTGTTATTTACTTTTTCCATCTGCTTGTATCGCCCATTTTTTTTATGTTTCTCATCATCGTATAGTTTTGTAGTACCTATATGTAATTTTGGTCTTTGTCACCTGTTTGTGGCTGACGAAGGGTAAAACCCGAAACTTCCCTTGTCTCATGTGAACTGTTATTAGTAAAACTGATTCAATACCGTTTTATTAGTTTATAAACTGTTTTCTGTTAAAACTCTGTAGAACTATTTTATTCAGTTGAACTAAAATTCTGTAGAACTGTTTTTATTTAGTTGATGAACATCAAAATTTCATTTGCTTTTCATTTAGTTTTTAATTTTCTTTCTTTACAGGACTGTACAGGTAGTCATTTTCTGTTAAATATATACAGCATATATAACCATAAAAAATCCGGCATTTTCAAAAATCCGGCATTCCTCAGGTCCGGAGGTTGCCGGATTTTTGAATGTCAACTGTACTGTATAATTTTTTTCCTATAATTTACATATACGAGGTATATATGTAAATCATTTGTAAACTTACAAATCCATTGCATTCCATTTTTTCAACATCCACCCTTCAGCACAAGAGTAGATAGTGTATATACTTAATAAATAAAGAAATTGTATTTGTACGACTTGTCAATTTTATAATTGTTAAGTGAAATCTGTTTCCTTGTTTTAATAACACAGTTAGTTACACAGCGGGGTGGCAATTTATGACTGTCTCCACTCCATTTTTTCGAGATCAGATCATTCACAGCAGTAACTAATTTGTGATACCAGTAGTTCTCTCATACACTGGGACTTCACCATTTTCTGCAGAAATTCTATTTCTGTATTTGTCAGTACTATACTGATCCTAGAGCCAATAAAAACCTCACGCTACAGTTGCCATATTTGCTTGTTGATCTTGAACAGTTCTGCGTTAAATAAACTTCACTTAAATGGTCAAGGCCGTTGATGGATTACTTAACAGTTGGACACATTAAATGTATGCACGTTTCTTTGAATTCATTATTCACTACTACTATCTCACAATCAAAACAACATAAGAGGAAAGAACTAGCCTGGGATTATAAAAAAGATTGAAACCAAGAAATTAATACCTCTGGCGGACTTTAAGCCAGTAAAGTTCTAACTTGGAATATACAAGTAAACCAAATTCAATTAACCCAAAACATTTAACACATGATGGCTTAGCGAATTGTATTTAACTTGCCACATCAAGAAGGCCGTTGATGGATTACATAAAGTGTTCAATGGTTCTACTACTATCTCACAATCAAAACAACGAACTAGCCTGGGATTATAAAAAAGATTGAAACCAAGAAATTAATACCTCTGGCGGACTTTAAGCCAGTAAAGTTCTAACTTGGAATATACAAGTAAACCAAATTCAATTAACCCAAAACATTTAACACATGATGCCGTAGCCAGTTGTATTTAACTAATACTGCCACATATAAGTGTTCAATGGTTCCCGTTACCGGCCACAAAAACAAATAGATGTTAACTACATGGAAAATTCCAAGACTGTTAAAGAAGTTATCAAGAACAAAGAAGCTGACACACAAAAACAACATTAAAAATCTCTAGAGAATTTTCTAATCTCTTTATAATATATTTATTAATATGAAAGACGTTTACAAATGAGTTCGTTGAGCAGGTCATTTTGACATGTCTACATTTCTGTCAATTACAGTAATTTCATACATGCTTGAATGAATGCAGAAAGATAAATTGCTAAAATAATTCACAATTATACAATCAGGTAGACAAATTTGGCTTGTGATAATAATGCGATAATGACCTCAGATAACCAGTGCCTATATATAGAATATCCTATCTCTTACTTCTTCCATCTTGGTAGGGACCATCTCAAAAACCTTAATTAATAGGTGTCTTGCGCGCGGTCTGGATGTGACTTCGGTTTGCTCAGGGTTGTATGAAGAAAATGAGGGTCTGGTTCCTGCTTTCTTTTATCTCATATTTTGATCTTGTATGTCTGCGGTATTATTTATTTAGTTGTTTATTTTAATTATTTTTAAAGCTGATTTTTGTTTTTAATCAAATGTTTAACCAGTCATTTTTTTCTCCACAGGGCGACAATGCATTTAAAAAATGTTTTAAATTAGGACTTTTTCGGCGCGCCGTCTGCATTCTGCCCGCTGTTCTGTTTGTAGACGACACAAAGTCTAATGAGAAACTAAGTGAATAACAGAGGGAGAGATAGATGCAGATAGAAATTATTGAGAAACCAAGAGAAAAAATGAAAGAGAGAGACATAGAAATAAGTGACAATAAAGTAAGAGAAGAAATGAAGGAGATGGTAACAATTAGGAGAAAAATAATGATGCAATAGGACAGAGTAAAGAAAGAGAACCCAAGACAAAACAGAGATGACAGAGAGAAACAGTAAGACACAAAGACAGCGAGTTAGAAATACAAAAATGACAAAGCGTGGGAGAAAGGTTAACAAAACGAGAGAGACATGGGAGATTTCAGTCAGAGAGGAAGAGAAAAGAAGGCCAATTGGAAAAAATGATAGAATGGGAAGAACGAAAAGGAAAACAAATAAAGGAAAACGAGGGAAAGAGAAGGGAAGGATTAGGTGTCACGGGTTGCCTTCCCTTAGCTCTGCAGTAGCTGTTTAACAGTGGCCAAAACTCAAGAGTGACTGACGTGGGTCTTCAAATGAGTCTACCTTTGCACAAGATTACTCTTGGCAGAGTAGTAGAAAGAAGGATAATGATGCTTCTACCTCCAGGGACTATCCAGAAGATATTCAGAAAAGCGAGAACAATGCTGCATTGGCTGACCGCGTTAACTCTAGTGTCTGCCGTCAACTTTTGTGAAGGATTATGTAATATAACTAGCAATAACCCGTCAAACTTGACGGGTTTTTAATTATAATATGCTGTTTCCGTTCCCGGATGAGCAGATAGAAGTACATTCTTAGAGTGTTTTTGGTTTCTTTCGATTATACAGTGTAATCAAACTGTTCATGAACACCGTCATTTGAACGATTTTCTTTGTTGGTCGTAACTATTTTCGGGAGAGTATATCTAATGGAAACAATTCAATTTTTCAACACGGTTGCATTCCTCAGCTGTGACCAACGTACACACTGCGAGAATTATGTTATTTTAGATTCAATTTAAAAGTTCTTTGATGACAACATTTCGTGTGAAAGTGCGTAGATTGTTTTCAAAGAGTGTTCTCTGATAATAAGGGGTTTTAACAAAAACTTTCAAGTTTTCAAAATTGGTAACATCGCGTGAGGGCTTATGCACACCAATTTTTACGCACTTTTTCTTTTTCGAGCGCTATTAATTTCGTGAAAGAATAAAAAGAAATACGAAAATGAAACCAAAGTATTTGTTTGATATTACACCCACGCCGCGCAAGTTGCACACCGTGCGTTGCGCACTTATTTTTTTCAGGCGTTTTTACTAATCTGTTTTTAATTTGAGTTATCTGCGATCTCATTTTGAGTATGACCGACCGACGTAACATACTTCGGTAATTATGTTAGTTGGGATCTTAGCTTAGTTAATTCAGCAAATTTCCTCTTATTATTATATAGCTCTGCTTACATGTATTTAAGAAATTGTCTGAGTCATGCGGATGCAGTACATTTAAAATGATTAAATCAACTTGAGATTTGCCTTTATACAAGTAACAAATTTAATAACACTGGCTAACAAAAAACAATTTTTTTTTTCTTTCTCTAACATTTCTATGTTTTTCTGGTCAATTTTAATGCGCTGTTTTTAAATCTGCAAACCGTTTTTCTCTATCAGGTCGGGATCTCTAGAAATACGCAATTGAAGTTTTTAACAACACACACAGTATTACAACATCATTCGTACAAGAAGTATAACAGTTATGTAGGCTTGAATTTCTTTGCAGTCGACTTTCGTCGGTGAATGGCATGTGGTACATCGCAATGAAGCATCCAACAATAATCGGCATGCATGGTCACACTCCATCGTCCTTGATAACGTGACTCTATTACGGCGATATCTAGATGGAATCGTTCTCCATATTCATCGCTGACTTCGCCAAGGTTGTCAGGGAAAAAGTCAAGATGCGAATCGAGCAAATGGATTTTGAGGGACATGTTACAGCCCATAATTCTGTATGCATCTATGCACTGCTTAACAGTATGCACATAGTCGACAGATTTGTGATTTCCCAGAAAGTTATCGACGATCGATTTGAATGCCATCCATGCGCGAAGTTCACTACCATGTAACAAGTTCTCGAATTGTTTGTCTGCAATAACTTTCCTAATCTGAGGTCCTACAAAGATACCTTCCTTTATCTTTGCATTGCTAACTTGCGGAAACTTTTCTCGAAGATAAGTGAAAGCTTTGCTCGTTTTATCTAACGCTTTTACGAAATTCTTCATGAGCCCCAACTTTATATGTAACGGTGGTAAAATGAAGCTGTCTTTGTTAACTAATGGCTCGTGTATTACATTTTTATGCCCGAGCTGCATACGATCCCTGATAGGCCACACCTTTCTTGCATAATGTTCCTGTCTGTTGCGGCTGTCCCATTCACATAGGAAGCAACAAAATTTAGTATACCCAGTCTGCATGCCCGTAAGAACTGCAATGACCTTTAGGTCTCCACAAATCCGCCATTGGTAGTCATTGTACTTTATTTTTGCCAAATGTATAGTTATATTGTCATAAGTTTCTTTCATATGAACAGAGTAGGCGACTGGAATTGATGAAAATAAATTTCCGTTATGCAATAACACAGCTTTTAGACTAGTCTTGGAAGAGTCGATGAAAAGTCGCCATTCGTTGACTGTGCTCATGACCGAGGTGCACCATTTGACCGTTTACATCTTTGCAATAGCAAATGTTATCACCCATCTCAAAGTATTGAATAAGTTCTCTGTGTCTATGACGAAATTTAGATATCGTAGTGGGGCAAAGTCTACAGACAGGGGGTATGATGTGCTGGTGTTGTGGGTAGTGGGTTTCCCCCCTTGCTTCACCCTAGGCCTAGTGAATTCTGTTCATGAAAGGAGCGACCATTGCGGTGTTAGTCTCTTGGCCTAGCAAAACCTCTCATACCCCAAGATCGTTGTGCGTGGTGAAGAGCCACACCCTCCTCGAGGTAGTCCTGGTAACTGAGGGTGCGAATCCTCAGGCTAAACACAACGGATCTAGAGGAGCAAACCTCGATAATAAAACCGGTGCACTACACCGTACACGCCCTCTGTGGGTGGGAAGGAGCCAGATGGATACTGAACAAGTCTTGGGAGTGGGAACGAGTGTGGACTGCTCCCTGAAGATCGGAACCCATCGTACAGGCACAGAGACTCAGGACGTGACGATCCTATTGCCTTCAACTCTTGGTCACATGCCTAGAGCCTCGGAGAACTCGGCGTAACCAGCAGGCAATTTGGTGGCGGGGAAAGAGCACTGTGAGCCCTACCTTGGCTACGTATCACAAGGAGACGCAGAAACACCCCCTTTATCTCCCCCAGAGCTGGCACAGTACACTTCTGGCTTCTACCCGGGGCGTTAGGAAATCCACAGGCACCCCAGCATCACAATGCCAAGAAGATGACAAAGTTGGAATTTACTAACTCAAACCTGGCAGAGCAAGTCCTCCAACAGATGCGGCCGATGCTGGGCCCACTGGCGCGTGGACACGTCCCGATCCCCATCGAGACTTGCCCGGGGAGCCCACCCCGGCTCAAAAAAGCAGAGAAGGCCACTCTCCAAACCTCCGATGTCTTGCGGGCAGTGTTAGGATGTGCAAGAACATGGACAGGAAGACTCCACAACTTCCCCACTGAAGACACGCCCACGGCGACCGTTGCCTCAACTGGCTGTGTGTGGTGTACCCGGAAACGGGGCCTCCCAGTACTGAGACACAGTTAAGTCCCCGATGTCATTTATCGGTGCAGAGTTGAGAGAGATGGCTGAGCATCACAATCCCCCCTGTGTTGCAGCATGATGAGAACCCAGAATTGCACACTGAGCTTGGGGGGAATCACTTGGGCACCAGACTTAATACTGGCTCTTGACTGGATGGCCGCATGCAGGAGATTTCTACAATGGGGGGTTGGCAGGTGGTGGGTATCTGGAAGTGGCTCTGTGCAGGACGTGAGGATTCCTTGGGTGAGCCCAGAACCAGAGCACAGCATTGTGTAAGCTCTGCATAGTTGGAGAGCCCCCTGGATGACGGGGAATGCACAGTGTGCTACCCCACCTGTCCCCAACTGCTAACTTAGAACCAGAAGTGGGGTCCTCTGTATGCGTGCCAGGCCAGGATAAAATGCCTGGGAAAGAGACTGGAGCTCAGAACTCCCTAACTCAAAGTTGCAGGATGGCAGGAAAGACAGGGCTATTTTGAAGATAATGCAACCATATTTTCACCATACGAGCTCGGACGCCGCCTCGGTAAACAAGGTCCGCGCAGAGCAGTGACACCCCCAGGCTGCTTGCGAATAGTCTACTACTGGGAACATAAACAGATTAGGGATGAGCCCACTCTCCCGTTGAACAGGTGCTAAAGTCATAGATACTGGGCCAGAAGGCGCACCGGAAACCACAGTATCACGCAACTCGCTTTTTTTTTCTATGGAGAGTACACCGTCAAATAAATCTCGTACTGGTGCTCGCCCTGTGGAGCTCCACCAGGCAGGTGCAGTGCCGGGCTCTGAGCCTCGACAGAGCCCACCCTCAGCTACTGGAGGACCCTCTAGACCGTCTTGTGGAGTCAGCAGACGGCGGAGGAGAACTACTGACCAAAACAAAACAGAAAAAAAGAGAAACCCAGAGTGCCACTTGTCATGATGCACTGGAATGCAGAGGGAGTGAACAGCAAGCAGGCTGGATACAGCAAAAAGACAGAGCTGGAAAACATCTTGTATGAGAAGCAAGTCAGTGTTTGCTGTATCCAAGAGACTCACTTGAAAGCAGATCAAATCTTTAAAATAAGGGGATATCAATGCTTCAGATCCGACAGAAAAGATAGACGAAAAGGAGGAGTACTTACTCTTGTAAGGAATAACATTCCTGCACACGAAAGGAAAACCTTCATGGATGGAGCAGAATATCAGCTGTTGCAGATAAAGGTAGACAAGATGGAAATAGAACTCCTGAACTATTACTGTCCGAACAACAAACCCCTGAGTCTCAGCTCTATACAGGTACCAGCCACCAACTTTATAGCAGTTGGAGACTTTAATAGCCACTCCCAGATGTTGCAAGTGGAAGTGGTCTGTTGCAAGGCGTGGTTTGGTTAGCTCTGAATAATGTTCCATGTGATATTAATAAAACAGTTATAAATGTCTGGCCATTGTTTTATCTTCTTGATATTCTTGAGTGATCGTGTATCGTGCCTTCTATGTAAGATTACGCGAATGCAGGGGTGGAAGATTCTGAACAATAATTGAATGACTTGGAATACGATTGATGTGACAAGTCGGTTCCATTGAGTCCACCAACATTTAATACAGTTTACACGTCAAAACGATTCATGCATGTTGATCACAAAGGTACATATTATAACTTGAAAATATATGGCATAGATATGCAGATATCCTATCAGTCCTTGTCCAATAATCAAATTACTGTATGCAGATTGTCATAGCTGTATGCACGCGCGGTTGGGGTTTTCCAACGGCCGACAGTGAGTCTATGAGTCTGGTAAAATCAAATACTATGGACTGTAATTCATCCTTCCTTAATTTTCACTTTCGTACTGACCTTTAATCATTTCAAATCTTCGTAATAGCAATGGACTGACCCATGTCCGTACTTACATAAAATATATCTGTATGGCAATACCATGCCCAACATTGGAAGGAGAGTCAAACGCGTCTTAACAGCTTGACGGTCAATGTGAAAAGGGTAGCGTTTCTTAGTTACCGACTGTGTCCTAAACAACGCTATACACGTCATAATCGATCGTGTATAAAGCGTTCATTAATTGAAACATCTATCGCAATATATTAAATGTCTTAACCTTTATAATTGCACGTCTGGTAACCTTTAGCAGACGGCGTTAATATCATATACCGTAACAATTCCCTGTACACGGGGGAAAAAAAAATCGATAGATTTTTTTTCAATATCTATCCGACTTAACAATTTTTCAAAAAAATTTAACACAATTGTGACATATGGCCGACGATGTTCTGAGTAGAACCGTGTTGCGGTCGTGTCAACTAACTATTTGTCATAGTCATCTAAGATAAATCACATTATATATTAATATTATACATATTATTATATCAACTAAATAAATGTCCAATGTTAATAGTGAATGATAAAATTAAATTAAAGTAAGGTCTGTCGTATTAGTATGTCATATAGGAATTAATTTGACTAATTAAAATTAAATTAATTAATTAAATTAAGAGTTAAATTATTAAGGTTCTAATGTAACGCGATGTTATGAGAGAAGAAAAAGACAAAATAAGTGAGAAGAAATAGAAAGAAATTCGAATATAAGTTTTAACTTAATTGTGTGTGTTAAGTGTTAGTGAATAATAACTATCTAATTTAACTAACTAAATAATGTATAGGTACATTAAAAAAAAATTATTAATCTAATACTTGTGTGAGATTTATTTTCTCTTTTCATAATTTCTTCTTTTAGTATTTCGTTCTCTTTTTTTTTTTTTTTTTTGTTCTTTCATTTCATTTTTTTTCTCACATTTCATTTTATTGATAATAATTCAATTAAGAAGTTAAGTTAACTAATTAATTAGTATAGGATATGATGATCCATCCGTAGTCTTGATACTGATGAATTCTTTTAGGCAAAAAAAGGTCAAACGTTTACGTTGGAAAGAAATGTCATTTATCCTAGCATCCAAGAATTAAGTATACACAGGAACATCAGTTCGTTTTGTCGTCAGACATTGTTTCATGATTGTTCAACGACTATTCATATCTCGTGTATGGACGTTAGACGAAGTTTGAATGTCTATATATACCTTGATTGTCTTTTAATTCAATTCTGTGATGCGTATAGTGTTTATAAAGTCTAAATTGAAGGCAAGGTTAGTTCCTTTATAGTTGATACATCGTTCAATCCAATGTAGTTCTGATTGATGTAGTTTAAGAGTGTCAATGTTGATTATTCGTCGTCAATAGGATTACGTGACAATGCATCTGCCACACAATTTTCAGTGCCAGGTATGTGTTCAATGGAGAACTCGAATGGCTGTAGGATGATTGAATATCTGGCAAGTTTCTGGCTTTTGTGGTTGGATCGACGCAAGGATGCGACCGCACGTTGGTCCGTCTGTATGGTAAAGGGAGCACCGAGGAGAAACTTTTTCAAGCTTCGTTATTGCCCAGATCACCGATAAAAGTTCCTTGTCAACTGTTGAGTATTTTGTTTCAGCCGGCTTTAGCTTTCTTGAGATATACAAGGTGGGGTGTAGAATGCCATCATGGTTCTGGAGCAGGCATGCACCAATGCCGTAGTTACTAGCATCTGTTCGTAAGAAAAATCTTTTGGAAGCATCGGGAAGTCTTAAAATTGGTTCATGTGAGAACAAATTTATAATTTTGTTGAAAGTTTCATTGCATGTACCAGTCCATGTCACCTTCACCGGCATATCTTTTTTTAACAATGAAGACAATACAGCCGTGATGGATGACAAGTTTGGTATGAATCTACTGTAATATTGAACAAGTCCTAACAAACTCCTGACCTGTTTCTTCGTCTGAGGAACTGCTATGTTTAGAATTTTGGAGACTGTACTAGGTAACGTTCGGATATATCCCGATCCAATGATATGTCCCAAAAAGGTTATCTCATTACACGCGATTTTTGCACCTTTGTAGGTTTAGCAGTTAGATGATAATTCCTTAGAGTGTCAAAAACATGTCTAAGTCCCGAAACATGTTCCTCAAACGACGAACTAAACAAGCATATGTCGTCAATATATGTAATAACGTCTGGTCTACCTGATAAAATTTGTCGCATCAGGCGAATGAAGGTAGCTGGCGCATTAACAAGCCCAAAAGGCATCACGTTCCACTGGTATAGACCTTGTGGCGTGGAAAATGCGGTGTAGTACTTAGCCTTTTCGGTCAGTGGTATCTGCCAATAACCTTTAGTTAAGTCTATCTTACTAAATATAGTTGCGTTAGATAGACGTGGCAGTAAGTCGTCGATAAGTGGATGTGGTTCGCTGTCAACTATAGTCTTAGCATTTAATTTTCTATAATCAACACATAGTCTAATGTTATTGTCCTTCTTCCGGACAATCACTAATGGAGAAGAGAATGGCGAATTACTAGTCTCAATGATTCCGAGAGACAACATCTGTTCAAGTTCCTTAGTAGTTTTAGCAAGGAAATGTAAAGGAACAGAATAGGGATGTACACGAATAGGTGTATCGTCATTGAGAGTAATGTCATGACTGATAGCCGATGTGCGACCCGGAACGTCGGTCAACACATCTGGATAAGATTGTAATAAATTAGCAATCTGTAGACGCTGTTGCGGTGTAACCGTTGAAGAGATGGTTACATCCCGCCAAGATTCAGTAGGTTGAACTACTGGTACAGGTAACGGTAACTGTACCTCAGGAAAAGAAGATTCTTCTTCCTGGATGACAGATAAGTTAGTATAATGACAAGTGGATACTGTGTTGTCATCTAGTTCATGAAAAATTGACTGTAAGTGTTCAGGACGTGTATGAAATTGCTTGAGCATGTTAATATGAAATATCTTTTTGTGTCCCTTGATATCTAAGACGTAATCAACGTCGGAAATTTTATCAATGACTTTGTAAGGACCATTCCAAGATATCAATAATTTATTGTTATTGTGAGGAAGTAACACATAAGCTTCGTCGCCTGGGAATAATTGGCGTAATCGTCGAGACTTATTTTGTAGAGATCGAGCCTTAGCTTTTGCAGCCTCAGAAGAAGCTGTTGCCAACAGGCAAGACTCAATAATGTTCTTCCGAAGATTAATTACGTACTCGTAAGATGACTGAGTGTCCTGAGTCATCTCGTCGTCAATTAATAAGTCTTTTATTAGTCCCATAGGACCTCTTGGGGGAGCACCAAAAACTAATTCAAAGGGAGAGAAGCCAGTTTGTTCATGCGGTACCTCCCGATAAGCAAATAGAACAGCTGGGAGTGCTCTGTCCCAGTCATGAGGGTGCTTAGCAGTAACCTTATGTAGTAGTTGTTTAAGTGTACGGTTAAGTCTTTCAACCGCACCATTACTCATCGGATGATAAATACTACTTAAATTTCTATCAATGTCCCAAGTTTTCATGACTTCCTTCATGGTGTCAGATATAAACTGTGACCCATGGTCTGATAAAAGTTTTCTAGGAAACCCTATTCTAGAAAAGATGAGATGTAGTGCATCAGCTACATCTGTGGTAGTGGTGGTCTTTAATGGGATAGCTTCTGGCCATCGTGTGCACAAATCAATGCACGTAAGGACGAATCTATGTCCTCTGGCCGATGGTAGCAATGGACCAATAATGTCTATTGCCATCTTGTCAAAAGGTCTCACTGAGATATCGCAAGCCTGAATAGGCGCCGTGTGAAAAGCTCCACGTGCTTTCACTTCTTGGCATGTAGTACAGGAACGTACATACTGCGAAATATCTCTTGACACCCCTGGCCAAAAGAATGAAGACAGTACTCGAGATCGTGTTCGAGTATATCCCATATGTCCAGCACAATGTGAGTCATGTGCGTGTTGAAGAATGTACCGTCTAAAAGTATATGGGACCATAACTTGTTGTTTCATTTGTGATTTGTCATTAAAACATCTAATCAATATGCCATTTTTAATAACAAAACAATGTTTGTTATTATTACCTGAGGATAGATTGTCAACTTTATCAACCAGCTTAAAAAATTTTTTTAAAGATTTATCCTCTTTTTGTTTGGTTGCAAATGTTTCCCTGTCAATAGGTGAATTGACTACAAATTCCTCTTGGTTGTCTGCATCCATTTTATTATCATCAACGTTCTCCATGAGTTGAGTCTGCGCTCTAGTTGTCACGGCGTTTCCAGTGCATAGGTTATGTTTCTCCCATTCTATAATCTCATCTGGAGTACAATCTTTACTGCCGTGTATACGACCGACCATCAAATCAGCTATAGGCTTTTTTAGCATACATACTTTTACATTCCCTGTGAAAAAAGGAGTGTTAACATGAATAATAGCTGTGGGGTAAAACTCTATTGTTCCACCAAACGTCATGCAACGGACATATTCCCCCGTTGCACAGCTGGGATGTATCAGCGACTGTCGTACCCCAATCGTTGTGGATCCCGAATCCCTCAACACTGAGACGACGGATCCATTAACTAATCCTCTGTTAAAAATTAATAGGCCTGTTCCATCGTTGACTGCAAGACCTACCTGTGGTATAATATGTCCGCAGTTAAGCACTGTTTCTTTCGCCTTCTGAAAAATAAGATTGCATTGCTGGCAACTATTTGCCACATTATAATTAATAGCAAAACATGCAGCAGAAGACTGTGTTGTATTATTGTCAAGTGGGACCTGAGCTATAGGGGTAGTATTATTTGTAACTGCCGCCCCTGTATTATGGTTGTAATGAGATGATCCCCGAGAATGAGATCGATTCCGAGTATAATTGTTAGAATTATCTCGTCGCCCTCGATAGTAACTATTATCTCGATGTCTCGAGCCATGATTATTACCATTCCAGTTACTATTATTATTGGGAGTATGTGATCGATTATAATGAGTGTTATGTTGACCATTGTGGTAGTTTGTTTGAGGTGAATAATTTCTATCTCGTGATCTACCTCTGTTGAACTCATTTTTATTGTTGAAATCATTATTATGTCCCTTCTGAAAGTTAACATTGTGATTTCTTTGGAACCTACTTCTGTCTACACTGTGATGTCTTTGTTTGTTATTGTGATTGTAGGCCATATTAGACGCCACAGGTAGAGGTTCTCTTAATGAGGAGTTAGAAATGGTTGCATTCGGATGTGCCGAACAGTAGTTTAAAGAAATTTTTTTCTAACTCATCCATAGTACCGGGTTTACGCTCCTGCAAATATGCAAAAAATGGCTGGCTAACTGAAGATAATACCTTATCCCGCAGTAGTAAATCAACTAATTTGTCGTATGATTTGTTGACTTCTGCCAGTTCAACCCATCTATTAAATGTATTGCGTATATTCGCAATGAATCCAGCAAAATCCCTTGGAGATTCAGGTAGAATTCCCTTAAATTTCAACCTACAGTGTTCCTCGTCCAGGTGAAATCTTCGTAAAAGCAAGGACTTAATAGCACCGTAGTTATTTGCTATTGATGGGTCAGCATTTTGAGAAGCTGTCAGTGGTTCTCCAACCAAGAATTCATTTAACTTGAGTACCCATGACTCTTCAGGCAAATGGTTAGATTTGCAAGTCTGTTCAAACCGTGCCAGGAACGATGAAAGGTCGTCGACGTTCAAGTTGAAAATGGGTAATTTAAAGTTATAGAAATGTTTAGGTTGGCTGGATGATGATCCATTTTGTGCGTTATTATTCTGGTTTGCATCAGCACTTTGTGCTTGTAATCTTGCTGTCTCCAATTTAATACGCGCCAATTCCATTTCTTGTTGTAAAATAATTTCCTCTCGTTTCAATTTATTCTCTTCTTCCTGTTTGGCGATTGTTCTTTGCTCTTCTCTTTCACGTTGAGCAATCTCTCTCAATCTATTTTCCTTGGCAATTTGCTTCATCTCAAGTTCTGCTTCCTCTTTCTTTAATGCAGCTTTTTTCTCTTCTTCCTTTCTTTCATATTTTTCCAGTTCTGATTCAGCAAACTGACGAAGTTCTTGAGATTTGTAGCCATAATCACGGCCAATTTTAACGAAATGGTCTATAGTAAGCATTTTGACTTTTATCTGTAGTAATTATTGATAATTACTGATTAAAATAGTCAATAGTAGCTTCAGAGTAATTATTATACTTACTCAACTTAGAAATATTCAATATAAGTAATCACAATAGTATTGAACTTAATGTTTAAGTTCACCTAATAGACAATATTTTGTAACAATATTGTATCTAAATAATACTATATCATAAATAGTTATGATATCTGTTAAATATAATGTAATTATATCACCCAATTAACCTCAATATCCAATAATGTTGGGTATAATTCCTAGTAATTATATTATTCAATGTACTAAGTCACTCTCTTAGTACTAGAAAAGTATATTAAATAATATACAATGGGTCTATTACCTCAAAGGTAGATATAAGATTAGTTTATTTTGTCAATATATATATTATATTATTATGCCCTAGGCATCTATGATAAATTGTAGTGCTACTTTCTTGGACTATCACTGCATAATTATGCAATGTCCCATATTAATCTTAATTATCAAAAAAAAAATTAATTAAATTAAATTACAAGTGTATTATTGCATATAATTATCATATTATTAATGTAATATTAATATATATTATGAGGACAGACAAGCAATGATGCAACTAAAGGGTACAAACAATGTCAAGACGCAAACAAGACATTTTCACAATTAAAAATGAATTTATGAACTAAATAAAATAAGCGGAAATGTCACAGACCAAATGAAGGGTCAAGGTCTGACCTGAGGTCAACTGAATATTCAAGGTACACACAAAAAAAATGACTGCGAAAAATGATGACGTCACAGGACTCATAACGGACGAAAATTTAATAATCATAAAATAAATGATAGTCAGAGGAGAATGGACGAAATAGTAACGAACATGGTACAGAACTGCACAAAATTATTAACTAAATACGAAAAAAATACACCAATTATCTACGGGACAGTACAGCTAACGCAAATTGTCAAACGGTAGCAGATTTGGACAGACTGTCCAATGGCAACCTCAATGGGCTTCCAAAAATGCAATCGTTTAAGTTCCCTAAGAACGACTGAAATCTAGGTGGTCAGCTGTTCGCGACATTCCCAGAGATTTCAGTTCCCTCTCCAACCGGCCCACGAATTAACAACAAATACATACGATGGAAAACAAATTTAACATATATACATGAAAATACATAGACATGCCTAATCAAAGCAAAATGGACTTAGTTAGCACTGTTTGCAATACCAACAGTTAAACATCTAGATTTATCTTTACCGTTGCTTCGATCAGTGCTAGCGGTCGTCAACAGCTAGGCTAAAGCCCCTGACTGTCTGCTCCTGTAGTCCATTTCTTGTGTCTGCTTCAAATGACTTATTTTTCCCTTGGTTAGGCTTAACAGAACGACTTCAGTTTCTCCAATAGATAGTTTCACCTACACGATTTTCAGTGACGTCACGTTGTTAGGTATTATAATGAGTACTGCGTCACGTCAGCCTCGTACTGGTCATGTGATCGAAACTTGATCGTAAACATTTCATTCAAAAGTCATGAAGAAATTTTTTTGTCGTCCCCAGACACCGGACACCACTGTTGCAAGTGGAAGTGGTCTGTTGCAAGGCGTGGTTTGGTTAGCTCTGAATAATGTTCCATGTGATATTAATAAAACAGTTATAAATGTCTGGCCATTGTTTTATCTTCTTGATATTCTTGAGTGATCGTGTATCGTGCCTTCTATGTAAGATTACGCGAATGCAGGGGTGGAAGATTCTGAACAATAATTGAATGACTTGGAATACGATTGATGTGACAAGTCGGTTCCATTGAGTCCACCAACATTTAATACAGTTTACACGTCAAAACGATTCATGCATGTTGATCACAAAGGTACATATTATAACTTGAAAATATATGGCATAGATATGCAGATATCCTATCAGTCCTTGTCCAATAATCAAATTACTGTATGCAGATTGTCATAGCTGTATGCACGCGCGGTTGGGGTTTTCCAACGGCCGAAAGTGAGTCTATGAGTCTGGTAAAATCAAATACTATGGACTGTAATTCATCCTTCCTTAATTTTCACTTTCGTACTGACCTTTAATCATTTCAAATCTTCGTAATAGCAATGGACTGACCCATGTCCGTACTTACATAAAATATATCTGTATGGCAATACCATGCCCAACATTGGAAGGAGAGTCAAACGCGTCTTAACAGCTTGACGGTCAATGTGAAAAGGGTAGCGTTTCTTAGTTACCGACTGTGTCCTAAACAACGCTATACACGTCATAATCGATCGTGTATAAAGCGTTCATTAATTGAAACATCTATCGCAATATATTAAATGTCTTAACCTTTATAATTGCACGTCTGGTAACCTTTAGCAGACGGCGTTAATATCATATACCGTAACACCAGAGCTGGGGCTATAACCATCTGATCACAGAGGTGAAGAGGTTGAAACTTGGCAAGATGATCACTCCCTAATCCTAGTCAATAATGCCACAGATACTCCTACCTTCTACTCCAGAGGATGGCACACAACTTCAACACCAGATCTTGCCTTCTCCACACCAGATATAGCTGGATCTATTAGTAGAGAAGTAGGAGACCAACTAGGGGGAAGCGACCATCGCCCAATCTTTCTTACTGTCCAGAGTGCAACTCTCAGTACAGGCCCAGCCATTACAAGATGGAACTACAAAAAAGCCAACTGGGGTTTATTCAGGCATCAGGTGAACACGCTGCTGTCTACCCTCAAGGTACAGAACAGAGACATTAATGAAGTGGTAAAAGACTTCAACAGATGCATACTACAAGCTGCAAAAGAAACCATTCCCAAAGGATGCCGGCGTAACTACATACCATACTGGTCCAGCACACTCCAAGAACGTCAGGAAGCCATGGACAGGGCTAGAAAGGACGCAGAGTCTCAGCCTTCACTTGAAACTCACAACAAATGGAAAAAGGCTGTAGCAGAGTTTCAGAGAACAAAGCTAGAAGAAAACGGAAAAGCTGGAGAACTAAAACGGCATCGCTGAACCTTGAGAAAGACGGCAGGAAACTTTGGAGATTAGTCAAGTCTCTAAATGAAGAGCGTTCCTCACCTAGGCAGACTATCACATTGGATGAAGGTGGCAAACTTTTCAGAGGAAAACAAGCTGCAGACTTGTTTGCTAGAAGATACAGTTCAGAAAGCAACTTACCCATTAACATAGATCATCAGAGAGAGATAAGAAAAGAAATACTGGCAACCATGGGACAGACAGATACTCCTGCCCCAATGAGGGAACCCATCACACTAGGAGAACTACAGAAGGCTATTTCCAAGCTTAAGTTTCAAAAGTCACCCGGCCCAGACAAAATCAGCAACGAATTGCTAGTAAATCTGAGCTCAGCAGCAAAGACAAAACTGCTTGAGATATTCAACCACAGCTGGTTGAAAGGAACGGTACCCCAAGTATGGAGAGAAGCCATCACAATACCCATACTAAAGAAAGGGAAATGTAAGACCGAGGCTGCAAGTTACCGGCCAATCAGTCTCACAAGCTGTGTTGGGAAGACTATGGAGCGAATAGTCAACCTCAGATTGAAATGGTATTTAGAGTCTGAGCAGATCCTGGTGCCGGAACAAGCTGGATTTAGAGAATGCTACAGTATAGAAGACCAAGTTACTTACTTGTCTCAAGAAATAGAAGATGCCTTCCAGGAGAAGAAAAAGGTCCTAACGATCTGGGTCGACTTCAAGCAGGCCTTTGACAAGGTGTGGAAAGATGGCCTCATTGCAAAACTTAGGAGAAGTGGAATCCAAGGCAACATGATGAAATGGATCCAGTCATACTTGCAAACAGGAGAGAACTAGAGTCACTCTTGACGGTCTGCAGAGCAGAAAAAGTGTTGCTCCATCAGGGGGTACCTCAAGGAGGAGTAATTTCCCCAACACTCTTCCTTGTTTACATCAATGACCTGGTGAAAGATCTCCCTGCAGGAGTGAAAGCTGCCTTATATGCAGATGACCTAGTACTCTGGTGCGCTGATGAAAATGTCACCACAGCAAATTATAGAATGCAGCGGGCAGCAGACATGCTAGTGTCATGGGCAGAGAAATGGCTTATCACAATAAACACAGACAAAACCTCCACAACACTGTTCTCCCTCGCCCCCAAGGACAAATCAGCTAACATACACCTAGGGACAAACCGTGATCAAGGAAGAAAGCTACCCCACCTATCCTTGGGGTGACATTTGACCAAAGGCTTACATGGAATAAGCATATTGAAAATGCAGAAGGAAAGGCCCGAAGGCGACTAGGCATACTCAGAAAATTAGCAGGTACCAACTGGGGAGCAAATGAACGAAATCTAAAGAAGATTTATAATGGAGTAATAAGACCACACTTAGAGTTTAGCTCAGCAGCATGGTCATCAGCTGCTAACTCACATCTGCAGTCTTTGGACAAGGTGCAAAATCAAGCTCTCAGGCTCATTACAGGAGCCATGAAAACTACACCAATAACAGAGATGCAGAAGGTTGCTGGATTACAGACATTGTCCCATAGAAGAGACACAAAAACCATGATCCAGATGGAAAAGTACAACAGTATGCCAATGCACCCAATGAAGGCAAGACTAGATGATCTGGCATTGGGACGTCTAAAGCGTAGCAGCTTTGTGCATCGGGGGAAAAGACTTATAAGACAGCATCAAGAAGACCTATCCATGAAGACAACACCACTGAAAAGCCCACCCTATACCCTGTACCATGGGAGCAGGCCAGCAGTGCCCTCCAAATTAATACATCAGTCAGTGGTCTCACAAGTGGATGTGAGTATAATGATCTGCAAAAACGAACTGCTACATTGAGTATGATCCAAGAAAGCTATCCCCGATCAATCATGGATACATGCCTATACAGATGGATCAGCAACTAATGCTGTTAGGAATGGAGGTGCCGGTATCTTTATCTCATATCCTGACAACCACTATGAGACTAGGCACATTCCCACTGGTAAATTCTGTTCCAACTATACAGCTGAGGTTCAAGCTCTAGAGCAAGCTGCAAATATGATTTATAACACCAACTCTGACTGCCACCAGGTAGTCATCCTCACAGATGCACTGTCTGTCCTGCAAGCTCTCAAGGGTGGTAAACTCCCGCATCTGAGAAATGAACTAAACAAGGTAGCTGCCAAAAAGAGAACCATACTTCAGTGGGTACCATCTCATTGTGGTGTACCCGGAAATGAAAAGGCAGATAAACTTGCAAAAAAAGGGAGGAGAATGTGAACAAGAAGATAATGAAGTCACATACTTTGAGAAAAAAGAGAGCTATCCAGACTATCAGAAGAGAACAGAACCAACCCAAAGACGACTATCACACTCTCGACCGGCAGGGACAGATAACTATTTTTCGACTCAGGACAGGGCATAACAAACTGAATAAACACATGCACAAGCTACGATTGTCTGCTTCACCACTGTGCACATGTGGATTAAACGAACAAACTGCTGAGCATGTTCTACAGGACTGTCCTCTGTATGACCAGTTAAGAAAGATATACTGGCCGAATGACTCAACACTAAACTCAAAGCTATATGGAGTTAAAGAGGAACTTCAAACAACAGTCGAATTCATCATGAGAACTCGTCTGACGGTGTAATCATCAAAGATGCGATCGCAAGAAGAAGAAGAAGATATCGTAGTATTGGGCGCTAAAAGATTCCATTCTTTGAGTCGCGAACCGAGTAATTCCGCTTGTCCTTTGGTAAGAGCGAGATCACGTATTAGATCTGAAAGTTTTGAATGGTTAATTAAGCGAACACCATCATTCACCTGTATATAATCCGAGTCAGAATTAGTTTCTAAAGCAGGTAAATTATCACTTTCTGATGGTTCATTCACGTCCAACGGATATTGTTCTGGTGGAACTGGGATCGGACACGTGATTGGATCATGAGGCACTGGTTTCGAAACCGATTCAATATTTGGATAAACCACAGACTTTCTAGTTTTAAAAGTGAAACCATGGATATTTGTCAAGCAGAAGTAAAACACTCAGTAGCGTGATTTGTCGGTTCACGCCATATTACTGGCACTCCAAAAGGCCATCGACCATATGCTTCGGTGATTTTCGTAACCAACCTGCCAATGTATTTGCACAAGTCGAACAAACTGCATTTGGCTTCCAAGATTTATTTGCATCATCAACTTTCGAATCGAAATAAAGTTCATATGCTTTCTTTAGTAATGGTGTACAGTTTTTCTGGTGAACACGATTGGTAAAATATCCGCACACGTAACAGAACAGATCAGCCGAATTTCTACAACTTCTAGAAGCCATATTTCGCTCAGAATTATTTCAAAATACAGTAACTATTTTGAAAAATAGCGTAACATATGTCATGCATCTTTTAGCAGTATAAAAAGTAGAATTATTTTGCATTTTATTAATTTTTTTTAATAAGTTATATAGTAAAAATGAAACGGAGCAAATAACGGTTTCCCAAAAATATATTTATTCACAAATATCTTAAGAACCCGACGTGATAGAGATAAACGGATTTCATATTTGAAATCAGCGCAAGAAACTGACCTAAGAACACTTATTCTTATATAAGAAAGAAAAATGTTGTTTGTCAGTGTAATCAATTATGTTTTAACAGTTTAAAATAAGTGAATAATTATTTAACAAAAAAAAAGCTTCATCATCAATGATGTTATGGGGGTTTATATAAGAGGTCACTTGGCAGCTTTTATTTGATTACTTAGCTGCAAATGAGGTTTCTGCTCCCGCTGACGCTTGGTTCTTTGTAGATGGAGGACTGGATCGCTCACGTCCCTGGTCAATGTTATGGGGAGCAAAATGTTCCCAGAAGCGTCAGGGAGTGTCTACGAAGTTGGTTCCCCGCATCGCTAAGACCCGTCTGATGATGGTGTCTAGCGTCGACTTCAGGCCACTATATTTACCCTCATTTGTTTTCCAGAGATAGTACCACTCAAACTGGTACCACCAACTAGTGTCACAGAAGAAGAGAACGAATACCCTCTTGAGTATTGAGTTTCCCGACACATACTTATGTGTCCCCCTCTATTCCACTTCACCATCC
Organism: Oreohelix idahoensis; assembly: GCA_024509875.1. Lineage (NCBI taxonomy): Eukaryota > Metazoa > Mollusca > Gastropoda > Stylommatophora > Oreohelicidae > Oreohelix > Oreohelix idahoensis. The sequence goes on from JAMPIV010010964.1 coordinate 45,167, forward strand.
CATTCTACCTCAGAACTGTTACCCTCGCTGAGAATAAATAGTAATCCCCACTGAACGGAAAAACTTTCTTTACATTTTAAATTGAATAGATGAATATTTAAATTTTCATTGGTTGAAAAGGTTAATAATACAAATTGAATATGTTTCCTTTACATCTACCATGTTTAAAAAATCTTAACAATATAGAGTGAATATGTTTAAATGTCCTAGGATGCATTGTAACGCCAGACGGTGGGGCAGGCAAAGACATCAACATCAGAATGAATAAGGCAATAACAGCCTTTTTTAGCCTAAACAATATCTGGAAGTCCTCTCAATACAGCACAAGCACAAAATGAAGATTATATCAGAGCATGTGTGTTTTCTGTGCTTCTCTATGGTGCGGAATGCTGGAGAGTTACAGAGAAGGAAATGTTGAAATTGTCCTCTTTTCACACAACTTGCCTAAGAAAAATGCACCGAATCTTTTGGCCCAATACCATCACCAACCAAGATCTGCTTGCTCTGAGCAAGCAAGAGGACATGCACACCATCATAGCTGGCAGACGCTGGAGCTGGGTTGGCCATGTCCTCAGAAGAGACCCCGATGCCATCACAAGAACAGCTAAGCTATGGACCCCTAAAGGAAAACGAAAGAGAGGCCGACCAAAAACAACCTGGCGGAGGACTGTGGAGGCTGAGAAGCAAAGAATGAACCAGAATTTGGGGCAATGTACAAAGAATGGCCACCAACCGAGCAACGTCCAACCAACTTGTTGTTGCCCTACAAGACCCCACTAGGCGTGATGGCCACTGACTGCTTTGACGGTCGATGGCTAAGGATCAAAGAAAGAAGAAGAATGTTTAAATGTACATCTCCACTGATTTAAAATGTTAATAATAAAGATTATGTACATCATTTCTTTCAACATTCACTCCCTGCTCATGTGGAACTTGGGACTACCTATGTTTTTGGTTCTCTGTAAGAAACTGGCAATAAAGCATTCACCAGCCCTAACAGTGGTGGTTCATGAAATTATCATTCTATATGCTGAAGTTGCCAGCCTCAAATGATTTGGACATCCACTAGCAATTTTCACATATTAATATTCATATATCAATATATCATGGTCCGCAACCAGACGATACATCAAGGCCTAAAATCCTACCCCCTGCAGGCCCAAGTAGAACAGTCTCAACTAAGATGGTTTGGCCATGTCTGCAGAATGGGAGAAGATCGGCTACCACGACAAACAATGGAAACACAAAGAGCCCAGGGATCCATACCCCCAGGACGACCCAGAGTCCGCTGGGAGGACAACATTAGACAATCTTTGAAGGACCGAGGACTAGAATGGAAACAGGCCAGGAGGAAGACAGCCGATAGGATAGTCTGGCGCTCTATCTCTTACAACCTCTATGGACCTCACGGTAGACGGGGACAACTAAGTAAAGAGTAAGTATATCAATAATACATATTAGTTCACAAGTTAATAATGCAATATATAGAATTTAAAATGTACAACTTCGCCAATCTTTAGGCTCACAGACTGCTGGCTTCAGAGAAATAGTTTAAGGGACTTGACGATGCCTCTTTTCACGTGGTCTAGGGTATTGTTATTTTAGCAATAAGTTCAAATAGCAAAGTAATGGTAGTGTAGTCCTTTAGCAATAAGTTCAAAGATTGTACAGTAGATTCTGATGTGTTCCTCAGATTCCGGTTTTCCTTGCTAATATTGGGTAGCGTTTTTCCTGGGTGTTTAAGGTCCTCAAGAGGCTCCACCAAGTTCGGCCTGATAAATGACATCTGCTGCTATCTTACTCTGGCAAGGATCTGGTTTGTTTTTTTGGGCACGGGGTGATTTTCACAGAGTTCTAAATTGACTAAAGGATCACCGTTACACGCTCATTGAGGCAATTAGGGGAATTATGGTGTTAGGACCCATACTATTTTCTTGGACCTGTCGGCCACACTAAGGGGTGGGTGTGGTTACATCACGCCGACCGCCTTAACCTTCCCAGAAGTTGCTCTGGTACCCAATTCAATGAGGCTGGATCAACCCTGGGAGCCGTTTTTTGTGGTCTAAAAAATCCCACCTCATCCTGGGGATCGAACCATGGACCACTGAGCTAGGAAGCCAGTGCACAGTAACCACACTGCGCTATACCATCTGGCTCCCCAAAAATTGGACTAAAGTCGATCCAGGTTAATATTGCCCTCTCGAGATTCCTGGCACGTGGTTTGTTTACTATTGACCAGGGCCCAATCAGAAATGGGGGTTATTCGTACCCATCTCGAAAAATAAAAATAGAAAAGACTAGATCCACAATGCCGATACAATAACTTAAGGAATCCCTGTGTTGTTTTGGTAGGGGTAATTCAAAATTGAGTTTCCACTACAATTTTCAACGTTGCATATAATGCAAAGGTATGTCTTCCAAATAATGAAGTGAGATTTCCGTACTCATTCTCGTCATTGTGGTTACAAATCAACTTCCTTACTTTTTTTCATCAGAATGACTATCTCATCAGTTATGAGTACGTACAGAAAGCGATTATGGTCATGTACGAGTCTCGTGTGTCGAATGCTTCGCCACCAGGTCGATAATTTCTCGCCTGGCACGACATTAGAACTGTAAAACACACAACGAATCTAGTCTGTTCTAAGCCCCGTAAAAACTGACCAGGGCCCATCTGGGGTTTTACAACCTCTGTGCCGAGAATCGTAAGCATGTAGAAGCTGAAGAAGCTTAAAAGCAAAACATGGAACGAATTTATCACCGAATGCAGTGCATAAAATTGGATAATATCTGCTTACAGAGAGAAAAAAAAAAAGTGGCCGACGACTCACTGAAATTGCACTGTAATCAGTACTTACAACAAATTTAACTGGATTCAGCCGGAAGAGGAAGTAAGAGAATCGACCACAATAATTCCCGTCAAATTAGGGAGTATTTTCCCCTACATGCATCACATGGGGGGAGTTAAATATTGGTGTTACATACAACTGTGTGGTATTTTTATTCTAACTACAATTCGAATACGTTACTTCTTCTTAAATTTACATAAGATACATCTTACATTCTTCGTAAAATATTTTAACATATAGTCTGTGTAACTTTAAATTACAACAACAGTCGTGGTAATACACAATAAACAACATTATCGTATAGGAGATAGGGTGATCACCGCGCTGGTGTATTGAGTTACCACATTGATAGCTGGCGATCAGGTGTTCGAAGGTTTCAAAAGCCCGGGCCGTGCCCGCATTTGAAGCAAGTTGAGTGTCACACGACCGGGATTATTTGAGCTGAATAACCTGAAGCGCGCTCCTGAGATAAACCCTCTGTGGATGATGAAGGAGCGAAAGATTCTCACTGACATGGTTGGAAAGAAAGTCCAACAGGACCCTCATGCAATGACGTTACATGTCAATAGTGCCGAAGGTGCTGAAAGCCCAAGTGGCCAATTCAGGTTAAGTAATGAAAAAACAAATTTTGTATGGAGATTAGATTCTAGATACGTCGTATGATAAATGGGTCTCCATTATATTAAAATTTGAGTGTGTTTTATTTACATCACGAAACTTTTTTAAACCTGTACGGACCCATATGGGATTTGCGTAACTGGTGACTAATATAATTATACAATAATACTCTGGCTTCAAATTTCCTCAGTCCCAAAGGACATTAATCCGCTTTACACAACGACCTTGCATGTCCGAGGGACACATACCAATTATCAGTAACGAACATACATATGGTACGATAGCCTAATGCACGTTAATTCTCTCACTCCCCCAGTAGATCAGACATCATCTAAGACCCGTGAACCCGTCGTGGGGTCGTAGGGGTGGCTCTACTCCATGAGGAATGGAAGCCTCAGCATACAGGGTCCTCCACTGCATTTCTCTATTACTCAGCAATGCGTACAATGTGGAAAAACGCGTGCCACTGGCCCATTCTTTGATGTTAATCAGCCCAGGATTTTCTTTGCCTTCCTCTTCTTCCGTTTACCATCGGACTGTTCTTCTGGAGGATCATTTTCGAAAGGGAGTCATGACATTTACAGTTGACATGCCCAAAACCAGGCAAGCTTTCGACGTTTCACAACAGAACAAAAAGTGGTTCTGTGGTGGAGACTGCAGTAGGTGTTTATTCTTCTCTCTAACATTGGACAACAATTTGTTTTGTTGCTCAATTATAGCAAAATGAATCGCACAAAATTCTTCTCTAACATTTATGCTCGGAAAGCCTGAATCCTTAAAACATAACAAAAATGAGTGTCTATCCTAATGTACATCAGATATCACCCTGTTAAAAAAAAAAATATCAATAATTTATTTTTCGTACTAGTTTGTAAATGAGCATCGTGTAAACTGTTGCTGATAGGCCGGTCCAAGCTACGCGTCCTGGACATAATAGGCAGGACCGGCGTTCGTTGATAGGTATTTTTGGCCTGTAAAGGTTAGGAGCCCTGCAAATGCAGCAGCGCATCACATGGTCAAAGTAACAAACAGGCCAATCAGCTGTTTGCTTTTAAATCACAATGTGCGCGATGGTGGGCTACAGATAGCGGAACAGGACTGGAGGGTTGGACGAACGAATGGAACTGGTATGACGACTGGGGGGACGGGGGGAATGTATAAGTGTGGGCGACGAAACGAGTCTGGTGGCTTGAGATGAGGATGGGCGACAAAAATGGGAGGAGACATCTGGCTAGGGAGGGGCGAAGAAAGGGACAATGGAAGGACCTGGATCTTCGCATGGAGTGTGGGGTGCTTGGGACTCTAGCGTTGGCTTGTTACGACATCGGCTGAAAGAACTAAAGCGGATGACGGGAGCGGTGGTTGGGTGGCTTTAGGACACGACGGGCGGGCAAAAGCCACACAAATCTTTCCTAGGGTTAACTATGTAGAAGTCGGAGAGCGTGGTCAGTGTGTTATAGCAACGTTCCCCCTTCACATTGGATAGTAGTAGCCCTTAATGATGCAGTGGGTGGACGGTTGGCTTTATGCGCTGAGTGCCGTGTGGTGTACAAATGTGAGGGTAGGGGTTGTGACGGCATCGGGTGGTAAATCGTGTTTGGTAGACTTAGGACCTAGTCTATACGGGTGGATATTCCTTGAGCTTCATAGGATATGGAGTTATGTATTTTCATTTGATTTTATATTGCATGATGTAAATGCATTACCGTTTTAAGTGATGTTGGTGTTACAGGGGTGTGGTTTTAAGTTAAGGTTGCTGTGTGAAGGTATGTCTAAGAAGAAGCGTGGAGTCTTGATTTTGGAGAAGTTTAGAAAGTATGGGAAGGAGAATGACATGGGTGTGTTGTAAGTCTCGATTCATGGTTTCGTGTATGACTTACTGTAGTTATGAGAATAATTTTTTTACAGATTGCATAAAGGTGGTAAGAGGTTTTGGACAATGAGGGGTAGAGTGACAGGGTCTGTGGGGTGCGGTATGGGAATGTCTGAGTACAACTTGGCCTGGGAATGGAGTCTTACGTGATTCTTGGGGTGGAGGGGTGAGGCACTATGGGGTCGTTCGCCGCGCCTGGGATGCTCCTGGGAGATTGTGTTTCTTTGATCTGTTTGAGAGACGAGAGGAAAATATCCCCGAGTGGTGCTGAGACTATGTTTTTTGTTGTTAGGAGTCATGACTCATAGTGAAGTGACTTTTTTTTATTGCCGTGCCATGGGTAGGCTAACATTGTGTCTTTCAGTTCTAAGGGGTCCTATTTGATACACAGTTATGACGCAGGTTTGGTCGGTTTTGTAGGTGTTAGTTACATGACTCGCATCTTTGTCCACTTTTAAAGGGGGAGAGGGTGAGCGGTATAGCATCTATGGCTTTCTTACCAACCTGTGCTCTTGTGAGGATTCCTCGTTTACACATAAAGGGCAGGGGGTTTGTGGGCAATGGTCTAGTGCTCCTTCGGTGATTCCAGTGCCTTTATGGGTGTGATTCTAATAGTTGTCGAGTTGGTGGGCTCCTATGTGGTCCGTGGGGGTGGCTGGTTCCCAGATTAATCTGCAATGTATCATGTCATCTTCTATGAGATCACATAGGAGTGTTTTTGTAGAGCATACGTGTGGATGCAGTATCCTGCTTGCTCGCAGTCTTCCTTAGATTGGGTTGGATTCAGTGCGGCTGATAATAAATTTAGGGGGGGGTAGGCAGGATATGGGGGATGGTTTGGTCCGCGGTGCAGAGCTGGTGAGCTCCGGGAGGGATGTGTGTCCTGGGGTGTCGGGAAATAGGTAGTGTGTTTGCGGGTAAGGTGAGTTGGGAGCATAGGCGGAAGGAGTTGGGTGGTTAGGATTGTTGGAGTGATAGTACGTACAAGTAATGTTTAGTAGGGGTGTCTGTATATGGAGGGGTTTTGGTTATGTGAGGGGTGTGAGTTGAGTATTATATACCAGGGGAAGTAGGGTCCATTTGCAATGAGGGAGCCTCTCATGTAGGATCGTGGGGGTCTGGTGTCCCATATATATGGGGCAGATAAGAAGGTGCTGTTGGGGGGGGTTGGAGTGTGGGAGGATAGTGGGGTTGCTCTGGTGTGGAGAGCTTTTTGTTCTTGGGAGGGTATTCTGAGTAGAGTTCTTGATTTATCTTGTTAGGTGGGTGAGCTACAACTGTGCGTCGTTGATCAAGTGGTGAGGATTGGTAGATGTGGAAGGGATAGTGGTGGACGAAGTGTCACTCATTGAGTGTTGTGTCTCTTGCCACTGTTTTTGTTTAGCCACAGGTAAATTGATTGATGATATTGATTAGTTGGTGGTGGCATCCGGGCTGTTTGGTGTTTTTTGTTATGTGGGGTAGTTTTAGTTGCTATTATTGGAATGGCGGGGATTTGCGGGTATATGTTTTAAAGGATATTCTTTGGGTCCTTATGGTGATGTTCTGTGGCTCGGTACTGTCTGTAGCGTCTAAGTCTCGTATGTTTAGTCTCTGAGCTCGTCCAGCTCCACTTGTCTAATCTGTATGTCTGTATGTCCTGTCATGTAATAGCTAAAGAGTATAGTCATGTAAAAAGTAAAGATGTAATATGGCTGTCTGTCTATTCTAAAAGTATGTATAGATATGTCTAGAATAAATGTATGTATGCCAGTATGTATATATGTCTGTATGTAACCTGTTCAGAGCATACTGTTATGTAGGGTCTGTAAGAAGTGTCAGACTGGAAAATGTAGACTATGTCTGTAGATGAGATGTAGCTGTATGTTTATAAGAAGATCTGTATGTAAGGCAGAATGGTCATGAACTTGGTATTTTGGTACTGTTATGTAATTTTCTGTATACATGTATGCTACTGTATGATCTGTATAGAATCTTTCTGTTATGTCACTGTATAGTATGTAATGCTCTGGTATGTATGGTATGAAATGTATATGGGCCTGTAATGTCCTGTATGCCCAATGTCTCAACCCCTGTATGTCTGTATAAAGGTCTGAGTTGTAGGTCATGTACCCTGTATGATGTGTCAGAATGTAGGGGACTTCTGTCTGTATGCAGAATGTATTCTACCTGTATGCCCTTGTTCATGTCTGTATTGTCTGTCTGTATGTTCCGGTATATTGTACAATTCAAATGATTTACATCTGTGACCTGTTGGATCGCCGTCTCGTCTGTAGGTATGATATACCTGATCACAGGAGCAACACTGTATTTAGTCCCTGGTGACACTCGTATGTCTGCTCTTGGAGCAAAGATCACTGGGGGGTCGGTTTACCGGTTACGGGGGTTCTGGGTTATCTTATACGGGGTATCTATGGGTATCAATGGCAACCCAGAATGCTGTCTGCTATCTAACTCAGGAAGAGCTGTCTGTACTGTATTCTGAAAATAAAGTCTTTATCATGACTTTTTAGGTATGATCTAGTATGTCTGCCTACTGTACATTTTCACTGAATTTGTCTGTCACCTGTTATTGATGGCTTGTTTGCTGGTCTGTATTTGGTTTTGTTCAACGCGTTATCGATATGTCAAAAAACACCAGTAATAAAAGTCTGATATTCCAAATACTCTGCTATGAACCTGTCTGGTGTTCCTCGAGTATGTTTGTCAGGTATGGCCTGTTATCGGGTCTGTTTATGCCCGTATGTCTGTTGTTAATCGCTTCTAGGAGTTCTGTATGGGCCTGTATGGTCTGTCTGTATTAGTCTGCCATTGGGGGGTCTGTTACTGTGTGTTTGTGTGTATGTCTGTCTGTATGTCTGACACTATAACGTCGTGCGGTCGTTTCTCTCTCTTCTCATTCTTTTTCTTCCTTTTTCCGCATTATAGTTTTTGGCCAGGCATTCTGTTTTTAGTCGTTTTTGTGAACTAGGCCCTCGCTTTATTGAGGAGACGTATACTGAAACTATGAAATGAATGTAGCTGAGTTGGAGCAGAACCTAGCTGGAGGATGGGGGGGGGGCGGTTGGCTATCTGTTTGCTGAGTGGATGCTAGAGCTGGTTCCTGCCACGTGGGGTCATCTTTCATCAGATGTGGACGGTAGTCAATTCCTGTCGTCATGGGTAGACGGGCAATCTCTTCGCCTATGAATCTGTTTCCGCCATGTACTGCTGCTCACATGTAACACCCTTCTACGGCGATATTCTGGGCCGATGGTGGGTGGGGGGCCATGTGTGGGGTCCGGCCTGCTAGCTAGTCTTTATTATGACATAAATAAATTCTAAGAACCAGAGTAGGGTTCTAGATGTCTTCTCCGTCTCACTCACATGTGGTGCAGGACTACAACTACGTGATGTGTCCGGGGTCTCCCCGTCCGTAGTTCTCGTAGAAGGTTCGACCACCCTTCCCCTTTTTCCATGGGACACCCAGTTAGCCATATCATTTTCTCGTGAGTCGGTTTGTGGGCCAGCGTGAGGAGGTCACACTGAGCACGTGGAGGGGGTGGCACGGTGTGGGATATGAGTCCACCAGACGCGTATAATGATTTTATGAATTTTTTTTTTTTTATTTTTTTTTTTTATTTTTTTTTTTTTTTTTTTATCAGGGCTGAGGGCACCTTTTGCCTGGTGCGATTTGCATGGTCATTACCCTTTTATTATTTAGGAAGTATCGCAAGTCTTTATAGTTAGGAGATCGTCCTCCTGGTGTTTCTGCTCTAAAAGCTCAGTTCCTTATGGCCAACAATGTCAAAGCCATATAGTCCTACTATTAGGAGGCCATGTGTTCCTTGTACGTTTTTTAGTCGATTAGCCAATGTGACTCGTGAGTATTTTGCGTAGTAAAAGAGTATCCCATGTAAGTCTAAGAAGTTCACGAGAGTTTGTTAGTAGCGTAGTTAGTGAGAGTACACACAGCAGGAAGTACAGATGTAAGCGATACCGTTTGTTATATGCACAGTGTAAGAGTTAGACAATTTAGCACTTCACTGTTCGGTCCTTTTTTTTCTGTCCAGGGTATTCTCAGAGCCCCCAGACGCTTCTGTTGACAGGCATTTTCATCTTCGAAATGATTGTCAGACATCTTTTTTTTGCAACTGTTTTACTTGAAGCAATCTAGTCCAGATGGTGTGACCCAGTAGTCTAGAGCAAGCTACGTTGTGTACTGTGAGATCTTAGGAAGTCATAGTTTTATGGCTGTGAGAACTTTATTGTTTACGCGTATCTTGTTGCCTATAACGAGGGGGTAAAGCGTACGTAATGGTGGGTCGGGGGTTAGACCGTGACTCGTTTATTGTCACATAGAGCCGATTAGTTTTGATTCAAGAAGATGTTTAAGGATGATTTGATATTTATTATTGTCCCGTAATTTTGAGTTGGTCCGTTATGCAGATGCCGGTTACAGCGCCGGATTATGTTGAAACTTTTTTTACAGTTATTATTGTTGCTACGTGGGACAATTTAAAAGGTCGTCGAGTTCAGATGAATAGAGAGTAATTGTGAACTTTGTAGTTCCTTGGCTTGGGCGTGGGGCCTTCGTTGCCTGATGGGTTGCCACGGGCGCGCGGGCCAGATAGTATGGTGTGACATAATAACAATTTTATTGTGTTTAATTTCTTTCCTTTTTTTTTGACAGTCGTAGAGATTCAGAAGGATGCGTTCAAGCTGTGCATAGTATATTGTGTTTAGCAATTCAAGCTTGCATATGTACGACAGTATTATTCATGGTGCACAATGTTTGCATCTATATATGAGCAGAATGTTTATTTCAATTACATGCTACAGCTGAGCTTACGTCATGGCTTTCCTGTCAAGCTGATTGTTTGCACTATGCATTAGGGATATGGGTTGAGTTGTGTGCGAAGGATTCTACGTCTGGTTGAGATAAGTCTGTGAGTGTGCGTATGATAAGTAATAGTGTGGTTGTGGGTTTGTAAAAAGTATAGTAGATAGGGGGTCTGTTGTTTGATTGTGTCATAGTTTGAGTAGAGTAGTAGGATGTAATTAGTGAGGGATCTATGATGTTGAGTTTTGTAGTTGAATGGGTAAAGATGCTAAGTAAGATCTATGAGAAGATAGTAGTATGATTGAAGAGTGGATGTGAAGTGATATCTCTGTTGGATTGAAATGGGATGTTGTGAAAGATCTAGGTTCTGCTGCTAGTAAGAGTTGGATGTAGGAATGATGAGGGAAGTTGTATGGTTGTTGTTGGATAGTAGATGTGTGGTGTATTAGGGTGGGGATGAGTGAGGTTTGATTTAGGGGTAATAAGAGTGGGAGTGTTTTTTTTGTTGGTTTGTGGTTTGTGTATGGTATGGGTTTATTTGGTTTTTTAGAAGTTGGGTTGATTGTGTTGATCAAATCCGCAAGTAATAGGGTAACTGTATCAAAAGTCAGATAGTGGAAATATTATTTTCTTAGATGATACAAATGGTGGAGGATTTTGATAATATTGGGGGGGGATACAAATTATTTTTGGGTATAATGATGAATGTAGTTTAAATTTACCTATTTAAAAATGTTGTTTGTCTGTTTGGCCCAATGCTGATTCACAGAATGAAACTTGGGGGACATAGGGGTAAGCCAAGAAAGGAAAACATTAATCCTGGTTCAGTAAATGAAGAAAAGGATGGCACTAGAACCGCTGGGGTCGCTTTTGATCATGGTTGCTTTATGGAATGGGGGGGGGGAACATTTATGAAAAAAAATGCTACTATTCCTATAGGGGGTGGGTACATATATGTATAACAGACGGGGGACAAGACGATCTCTTATCCACATGACACTCCCGTCAGTCCTGATTAAAGTTTTAAAAGGCATATGGTGCCTTTAGCGTTTTTACAACTTATACGGTCACTTTTGGGGGTGGGCGGGGGGGCCCTTTTGCGTTTGCTGGTGGCTGGTGTCCTGTCCCGCCCCCTGAGGCTTGGAGGGTTATTTAATAGATTCAACGTATCAATGGGGTCCCAAGTTGTCATTGGTGGGGGGGGGGGGGGATCCAACGAAGGGTATGGGGTGCAGTTTAAGGGATTCTGGATTCGTTTAATTGCTATTATGGGTGTTCTCCGTAAGATGTTTGGTTGGGTTAGGGGGGGGATATGTAAAGGTAAGTCATGTCAAACTTATAATTCCTAGGAGGAAAATGTGAATATGGGTGACATCTGTGTTCCCTAGCAAGTCGCGCCCTCTCCATATTAATTGTATTAATGGTGTGTATTGGCAATCCTCTTTCTCTTGTGTGGTTGTGATTAAGCTAGGGCTGTCATTGTAAACTAAATGTACTCATACCAAACAAAGAAACTGTCAAGTTTAACTTAAAGGGAACCATAGCTACGAGTTGTTTTTATTTTTTTTTTATTTTTACAGCTTTTCTTTTTCTTTTTGATAAATACTTTAAAGATAAACTTTAAAACTTTAACATTACAGCACTAATTTTCTATGTCCCATAAACATCCATTTGACAATCCCCACGAATTCAAATTACCAACTGTTCTCTGATTTAATGGCTTTTCATAGCTTCTATCTTGTCTGGCTATGAACTGAATCGTGTAGAATTTCTGAGTGACAACTGATAACTGTGTTTGGATAATCCCCTGTTTATTGTCATTGTACTATGATCGTCTAGTTCTTTTAGTTTCATAACAAGTGTGCAGACATGGGAAATCATTTAATATTCAGTCTGGTACTTTTGTTATAAAAGTGTGAAAAAAATTTACTACTCAGTAGCTCTTGATGATGGGCACCTATCTTCTAATTGACAGCGATTTCCACCTTTGTCCTGGAAATAACGATTTTACCCCTGAGATTTAGGCTCCAGTTGTTTGCAGCACGTAATTGATGACTCCCCTTGTGTAAACTTAATATAAATGGTTTTACTGCCACAGGACGTGTCCTTCATGATATGTGGTAAACTGTCACTTGTTTTACCGATGATGGTTGGGTTTACAGTATTGATAGCATTTTCTGAGACAAATTGGATTAAACTATTTTCTCAATCGCTTCCTTTTATTACTTGCATTTATGTTGGAATGTTGGTAAACACTTTTCAGTTTTATGTTAAAAGCTAGTTTAAGAGCTAGGCAGTGGATTCCAACAATAGCAGTAAAACGCAAAATCTTATGTAACAATGTCCAATATACCCTCTTGATTCCTGGTTCAAGATCCTTAGTTACAAATGCTAATTTGGTCATTGATGTTAGTCACTCTCAGGGATACTGTTTGATTAGGTATATTTCCTTGTAGTGAATACACAAGTTAATAGTCTATAGGTGTTGATCCGAGTAATACAATCTTACAACTTTGTGCATCACTTTATGAAAATATTGAAATAAACAGAGTTTTGGAAGATGGTCAATCATTGAAATTTAAAAGGAGAAAAATAATGTTAAAATAAAATTTGGTAAACTTATGAGGTTCCATATCTTTTGTTTTTGAGTCCTTCGCAATTTATTTGTTTGAATATACCACTCATGCACCACTTTGCTTTCTTCCTCCTGGAATTTCATCATGTTGATCAGGGGAGGTCAATGATCTGACACTACTTGCTGAATGCAAACACTGTATATCTTTTCAAGATGAAATTAAAACATAGTATATACTTGGTATTAGCCATATACATCCATGAGGGATTCTCCTATGTATGTCTATCATACTGATCTAACCCTCTATCATGACCGTATTCATATCATCCTATCTAGTATGTGTTATATCGATCTATTTTTTTTTCTATCTTCAGTATCCTGGGTCATATCTCAGGAACACAGGATGCGTGTTAATAGAGGTATCTATTTGATTGACCTACTGCATGTTTCATGAAAAGTTGGCAAAGTAATTTCGGACACCCTTGGTTTTTTCTTTCATTTATTTCACTTGTTTTTAAAGAAAAATTCTTTTATTGTACCTGTTTTATTAGAAAGCAGAGTCCTGTATATAGCCAAAGCCGGTGGCACACTTGGAGTTGATACATAATAAAAGTTTCTGTCATCACAGAATTAATATTTAAAAAGTTATGTGTAAACTTAAAGTCACTTACCCCTCATCCACCATCTCGGGAGAGTGCCTTTCATGTTCAATCTACGTATTCGTGTAAGCATTTAGAGTATTCCTTAGTGACTTTGTAATTTACATTCTGAACTTATCCTTTTCATCTTTGTAACTACAGTGTTTTGTCTTGTTACATTTCATACTCCTTTTACAGCTTGCGCAACATGATGTACTGTTTAATAAATTTACATATGTTCTTGCTTGTCATTCTGAATGTATTCTTCCAGAAATTTCTGCCTTTTGTTCTATTTAATTATATGATCGGGGATGAATAGGCCTGCCTTGCTATTTACAGTTAGATGCATCAGTATCATTTCATAATGGTATTGTAATAAGTTAAACATTTTTAGGGTAAGTAGAATGATTGCATAAACGGAAAGTTAGTAAAAAAAAGATCAAGCATCCACTTCTTTGCACAATTTGACTAGGAGTCTTATATTTTGAAGTACGAGCAATGCTTTGGTAAGCATGAAGTGAAGGTAATATCTGATTCTTGTTGTAACGAATTAGTTTGGCCGTTTAAGTTTATCTGTTGTGTACTTTTATTAAACATTACATTAATACGTTCAAAATTTTACTCTTTTTTCTTGAATCAGACAGTTTTAATACAATTCGATTCGGTTGCTTTATGCAACCACTGTCCAGTCTTTTTCATAACACATTACGTTGTTATGTTTCATGCTCATGGCTTTGTTCATATTATTATTTAAATTAACATTACGCGCATATTGTAGGGTCACAAATATCGCCTGTCGTTAGCTGATATTTATTAGATTTCTAAAGGGTTTGTAATTTTGCCCAAACTAGAAGTAATTGTATTATTTTTTTTAGGCTGACTTTATATTAACATAATTTTATTTTGAAAATACACGTGAATTCTTTATTGTCGTTTAATCAGTCTCGACTAAGTGTTTAATTATTCAACATAAAACGTCTTTTCTTGTGTGAGGAAGTTAGGTGGTAAAATTAACATGAACAAACTGGCATAAAAAAGAGTTACATACGCGTTATTATTTCAATGGTCTTATGTGCTAGAAAATCACCACGTGATTTTTTTTTATAATGGTAATGTTAACTTTAACCCTTTAGTTACAATTAACAACTTTTTATTAACAGTAAAAATCAGAACGAAATCCTTCCCGACTCTAATTTAACACATCTTCCACGATTGTTCTATGACTACGTGTTTATAACTATCCGGCAAAAATCTGCGCGACAAATATCCTGGTTTGGGCTAAGCCACCGTTTATATATCATTCAGGGTAAATATTTTGAATCTCCTTGAGAGGATGTTTAATTTTACACACTAATTTGCCAAAGCAGAGAAATTAAAAAAAACTGCGAATATTTCCCAAGAAAAAAGATTTTCACGTAAATCGCATCTGTCGGCAGTTTAATACTTATATCGACATTTCAGAGGGAAATGGTTAATAAAATGTAAACGGGTTTATTATAGATTTTCACCCGCTTACTGAAGATTAAAAATAATTAGATCCCCTCATGAATTGTACGATACATCAAAGGGTAGTGGGGAAAATATTTCTGCCCGAGTGTTTCACTTCAAAAGGTCCGGTGTGTATTTCACGCGCGGTTGGTCTAAATCCTCAAACCGATGATTGACAGGATCAGCTCGCGCGAGAAAAATCAGGTTAACCAAACCAGATTCGCTCCCTGTTTTAAAAATATATGAATACAGGTCTCGGAAGTTTTAAACATCTTCGTTTGTTTACGTCTCAAGAAAAGAAGGGGTGGGATTAATAATGAGTAAACGCAGGCTGTCAATGCATGGCTTTGCTAGTGAATCATATAACGCAAACGAAGTCACGAAAGACTGTCAGATACTGTAGGCTATTTCCATTGTAACGTCACCGGAACATGTTCTTCTGTTACTTCCCACCACTTTCTCAGAAATTACCTTATTTCTGAGGGTTTTAAGGAATCACACATTCTATAAAAATATTTTTTGTGGTGGGTATTTTTTTTAATTTTGTAAATTTTGCATAGGGCAGGGACCGTTATGTCATACTTATACGTCTTTTTTACACTGCCGAGGGACTTTCTATTGAATTTTTTCGCTTTTATCCGTGATGGCTAGGCATCAGTTTTTTCCCACTATTAAAAATGAGATCAAGGGGGAATTTTGACAAACCCTTTAGGACCAACATGGGTCTGAAAAATAAATGCCGATCAATTTTTTTTATATGTCCCTGTACATGGGAAAACCGAACTCTGTACCTTTACGACATAATTTGTTATAGCGGAAGCCATTACCTCTTAGCCCACTCATGACGACCTCCTTTGTGTGTATGTTTGTTTCATTTTTTTTTTTTGTTTTTTTTCATTTTTTTTTTTTTTTTTTTTTTTTGTATTATTATTTTTTATATATATTCTTTTTTTTTTTTACCTAATTTAATATTATATAATTATACAATACCTCATATATAATTCTATACACATCTATTTCATTATTCATATATTCTATATATTATATTACAATATATATATATTGCGTGTGTGCGAGTGTTTTTTGTGTGTTGATGTGAGAGCCTGATAAAGGAAACACGTATCGAACTTGTGAAATATGCACCAATTCCCCCACGCGAGTGCTGCGATGACAAACCAAGTATTCTTCAAAAAACTGCTGCTGTCTCCCGCGACTATCACTAACTTCAGCCAACATCAGATTAACTTGTCAGCACTTCAGAATCGTTTTCTATAAAAACATACTTGATATAAATCTCTCTGTATTTACTGTGCTCTAAAACTCATAATCCAGATAACCCAGTGTGTGTATCAAAATCAAGCGATTTTAGTGTGGAATCGAATAGGTACCTCTACTCGTCAGAAGCGATGTTGCCGAGGTCACAAATTCTCTTCATTCAACGCCCCTCCACTTCATCTAATTTCTTTTCCCGCAGACTAAATTAATTGACACGTGGCTTTTGATGTCCGCCATTAGTGGAAGTTTTGTCAGGTGTTTTTGGGAAGGGTTTTTTTGTGTGCTGTCAGTCGGCAATAAAGATGAAGCGGAGTATTGGCTTATCACAATTGTTGGAGTTTGTAGTGATTGTTTGTGGCGTAAAGTATCAATGTTATTTAGTAGATCTTAGTCCCGTTAAGTTAGTAGTGTAAGTTTCTGGGTGTACTATAGGTTCGGTTAGAATCAATGTCAGCGTGTACGAGTAATGTTAATAGTAATGTTTGTATTAATATTAGTAGTCACAATAATAACAAATATTTGTAGCAGTTTTATTTGATAGCATTTGTAGTAAAGTTAACAGTAATTTGAGTGGTAATGTTAGCAGTGAAACGTTTGGTAGTCATGTTAGCAGTAATGTTAATAGTTAATCCTGAGTGGTATAATGTTAGCTGTAATGTTAGAAGTCAAGTTAAAATTAGTATGACTTAGAATAATCTGAGTGGTAATGTTAGCCTGTAATAGTTAGTAGCCAAGTTAGTATTACAGTTTATACCGTAAATCTGAATGGTGAATGTTAGCTGTAATGTTAGTAGTCATGTTAGTAGTAATGTTAAATAGTAATCTGAATGGTAATGTTACGCTGTAATGTTAGTAGCAGGTTAGTAGTAATGTTAATCGTAATCTGAGAGAGAATGTTCACATGCTGTAATGTTAGTAGACCAGGTTAGTATTAATGTTAACCGTAAATCTGAATGGTCCAAAATGTTAGCTGTAATGTTAGTAGCCAAGTTAGTAGTAATTTTAAATCGCAATCTGAGTGGGTAAATGGTTAGCTGTAATGTTAGCTAATCAAAGCTAGACCGGAAACAAAGACCAATAAACTGTATAAAGTTGTGACAGAATAACCTTGAACAGGACACACAATTGAGGGACAAATCAGTTGATAAGATCACAATGCAGAAATTCCTCATGGATAACTGCCCAGGGTAAGCGAAGTATAGGGTAACTCCAAAAAGAGGATGTAGACCTGAACGGGTTCTACAGAAGAAACTGAAAGACCTTGACGGGATGGCACAACGCACAAGAAGGACATGGATGTTTTTCTTGTATGCTCCACATGAACTGCAGATATAGACTGAGTGAATGAATAACAGGACGCAGAAGACAACGAGGGGAAAAAACTTAAAAGTAAAAACACAACATAACAAGAAGGAAGATACAGAATAAACATTAGTGCAGGTTATATTTTAGATATTTGATTTTGTTTCGTTTTCTATAAAACGTTTTACTGTGTTCCGTGTTGCACATTGATACAACGGTAAACAGCGTGTGGTAGTGATCAAGGTAGCGGTTTTGTAGACGATAGTTGTCGTTTGTAGGAGTTTAATGTTGTGAAATGTGGAGATGGTGATGGCGTGTATTGTTCCGGCAGAAATTTACATGTGTGACAATATTTAGTATCCTTATCTTCTCCTTTGCTAAGTTCATCACTGTCAACTGTAAAATGTTGTACTTGCTAAGTCATTACTGTCAAAAACCGTAAAAATGTTTGTGTACTTGCTAAGTCAATTAGTGTCAACGTAGTTTAAAACTGTTTTACTTGCAAGTCATTACTTGTCAACCGTAAAAATGTTCTACCTGCTAAGTCATTACTGTCAACCGTAAAAAATGTTGTACTTGCTAAGTCATTACTGTCAACCGTAAAAAATGTTGTACTTCTAAGTCATTACTGTCACCCGTATTAAAACTTTGTACTTACTAAGTTCATTACTGCTAAACAGTAAAAAAGTGTACTTGCTAAGTATATTACTGTTCAGCTGTGAAAAAAAAAACTGTTGTATGTGCTAAGTCATTACTGTTAACTACTTAAAAACTGTTTATACTTGCTAAGTCATTTTTCCTTTCTCTTAAAATTTCTTGAAAACATACAACTTGGTTTCAGTAGGTCCTGCATTCACTTTTGAAACCTCTTTCAAAATTAGGATCTGGGACCCCCCAAAGATGCAGCAATAGAGAATGCAGTCAGCGACCCATAGCTTGACTGCTTGCATCAAGGTCAGCGAACCAGAGCTGACCAAGACCTACTCCACCTCCACGTGGTGGTCCTGGAAACAGGCTGCATCACTGCAGTCTGGGGGGGGGGGGGCTGAGCGAGAAGGGATCGCAGAGGGAAGGCAAACCGGTCCCAAAAAATGCCGTGCAGAAGTCGGATGTGTCGACCGAAAGGTGCAGATATCACAGCTACGGCGTAAACAGACACAACGCAAACCACCGTCCTTTTCAGGACGAACGAGGAAGAAGAAGAAGAATTAGGATCTATCGTCTCAACAATTGCCATCCGCTCTTCTGTAAAAGTTGATTCCTTCTTCAACTCATTTCCCTAGGTATAGCAGGGCTTATCATCATGGATCGGGTCTCCTCTTAACAGCCTTCTCCGTTCTTCAATCACAAACGATCTTCATTCAGGTGGGGGCTCTCATCACGAGGAATAGATTCGGCGACATGAGCGAGGGCCGGCGCAACAATCCGCCGAAATGAGCGAAGCATGAAATTGAATGAACATGAATGAGATTGAAAACGCCGTACGTATTAGTTGTGGCAGTTAGCTTCCTTTTCATTAATATAAAAAGACGTTTCCGGTAGATAAACACACCATTCGCAATAAAACGTACTGAATATTGTTTAAATAAAAATTTAAAAAGTAATTACAATTCCCTCAAATATCTAAACCAACTTCGTTTTAAAAATTATTGCTCTCCCTGCTTTGCGTAGTGGTTCCCAACAATGGCCAAAAAATAAACCCTAGAGTCTTTAATGAGGGTCTTCAAAGATATCTACGTTCGATCAAGAATTTTTCCATGGCAGGAACTGTAGAGATACAAGGATGATGATTGCTTTCTATCAGAAGGGAGTATTCAGACGAATTAATTCAGAAATTATGAACAACTCGATATACATCTTATATTATATATATATATAGTATATATATTATAATAAATTTATTTATATAGTATATATATATAATTATAAATATATATATATTATTTTTTATATATATATGGAAAACTATACTGCTACATACGTGTGCACTTCTTCTGGTAATAATTAAATCAACTTTAGGGATTTGGAACAATATAACAAATTTATCTGATCAATTACTTCTTGTGAAACCAAAGTAAAATAAATTCAAGGATGGTGATTTAAGGTGGTTTTCGTCACTGAAAACTTTCGCTGGCAAGTGGAATATGTTTGGGAGAAAATGAATATCATTTCATTTGTGCTCTGGCCACTGATAAGAGTTTTAATTAGTTCCTGCCAGAGCGATGAAGTGTTCTGTTGGACTGCTTCGTCAATACAACGACTTCTGTGACGAGGGCACGGCCCTAACGTAGCTTGCTGAGGTCGTACACCAATCCTCGGTGTGTCAATTCAAGTGTATCTTACAGGGCCGCTGAAGGTTGGCTTTTCAGTCCGTGTCGCTCACTAAAGTTCTTGAACCCAAGATTTGTTTGCCTATTGGTTCTAGTTTTGTAGACTGATACCACACAAAACTTTAGAAAGACAACGTTAGAGGAAAACGGCCTCCTGCTAAGTTTATTGTTCTTCTAATTCTAATCAGGCCGCTCCTTTCCTTGATGTCACTTTCATGGCAACGGTCTTTTGTATCTCACACAATTTTTATCCACCCTGAGTATGACTTTATAAGCTCTTTGGTTTTTTGACTATGATAAAATATTTAACCATTTCTGTCCAATTAGTCTGAGCTTAATACAGAAATGTATGGGACAGCGGGCTTATGCAGTTGGCATGATCATGGGCTCATACATGTTATAAGAAACATATAACTTATTACAAATGATTAGTAATATTTATATCCCACATAATGTCCATCACCATTTACTCGTGCTCCACCCTTGATGGCCTGGGTGTTACATTACTTTTGGTTCAATGCGAGAGCCAGAATTGAAGCAATCACCAGCGCTTTGATGTTGTTGGTTATTGTATGGGTTCACTTTTCATATTGATGAGGTTTGCCAGCCTGTAAACCGACCAGCCCAAGTGCAAAACATGCATAATTTAAGTATAAAATATATGATAACAACTTACACCAAATGATTTTGGAAATAAAACTTCTTGCTTAGTAGAATAGTCTCGTAACTTGACCGAAGATGCATCGAACACGCGTCTGGAGTATTAACTTTAATTTTAGAAATCACTCTGGGATAATTGTGAGCAGGTCATGTATGATTCCTCTGTTTACCGTCTAATAAAGGTTAGAAATTGTCTTTTCTGATGATTTCAAAAGAAGCTCCAATACGTGTTTGTGTTCTGTCTTTGTTCAGAATCCTGATCTATATTCTTTCCTGGCTTTGTCTGGGCTGTTATCTTTGATGGTTTGTGAGTGCAGTGTGTTACATTTCGAATTTTGCTAAGTTATATCGCAGTATTCATGTTCTACGCCGTCCTCCTTTTTTCGGACGCTTCTAATCTGAACGATTATATATATTTCCTGCTCTCTTTTGATCCAATTCCTTGAGCTAAGAAATGATAATGGGTCGGCAGCGTTAGTTATCAACTTCACCCGTAGTGTTTTAAAAATATCATTTTAAAATTTGACGTCATCTCTATATACGTCCGAGGATCCCTTCCGTTTTACTCTTATGTTAACTTTTAAATCAATTGGTAACTCATCCCTGCTTGGAATAATGGCCTTGCTAATTTGTCTCACCTAATGGGTTTATCTGTAATTATTATCAAAGACAATTTGTTTACAGGTGAGGTAATCTTCAAACATTGTCTCTGATGCAGACACACACACACACACCACACACTCTCACAACCTGGCTTTCTTGTAATATCTGCCATAACTGTGCTGACGCGTTTGTAATGAACACGCACCCAATATGGCATTCTAGTCTCGCGGAAATTATGAATTAGTAGAAGTCAAACAAATACTTTGAGATTACCGATATCCATGTACCGTCGTCTTCTGTTATGGGTTCAATACACCCGGGTTTATAATTTTAATATGTCGGGTTGGTCTATTAGCCATGAAATTACACAATAGCAGTATGAAAAAAGATAAACACATCCACGATGGTGGCGGGGGTACAAATTTATGTGCGGAAATAATGAAGAAATTCTTCTTCTTCTTTGATCCTTAGCGCCGACCGTACAAGCATGTCCCCCTGTGCGACACATTAACGCCTGGTCGGCGTATCTTGTCTGGGCAATCTTACAAATTGATTCCAATACTTTGTCGGTTCGGCAGGCCCCATCATCGTACAGTGCCCACCCAACTCTGGTTCAATGAAGAAAAGATAATAATTTGAGTACAACATAAATAGATACTACTACTACTGTGTGAGGGAGACGAGGAGAGCAGAGAGAGAGAGACGAGCAGTCGAGGACGAGAGAGAGACCGGGAGAGAGACCGATGAGAGAGCGGACGGATGAGAGAAGACATACGAAACAAGCCGAAACACGCAGACCAATTACTCCGTGACAATAATCAAATCGTCTAAGAAATTATTCTTCTTTTCCACTTCGTTCCTTAAGCCAACGGT
>JAMPIV010010965.1:0-15000 GCA_024509875.1 Oreohelix idahoensis
TTAATGTGCATATCCCCTTTAGAAAACAACAGTGCATAAATGGTACAACAGTTGAATGAAAAGAAAAAAAAAACAGACAAATAGTAATACGTCTTACAAAGAGAAAGGACAAGAAAAACCTACGTTGCGGCCACAAGGCCTTTGTCAGGGACAGACAAACAAGAGACAGGATGGAAAGAAAATGAGAATTAAGTAGAGAACATGAAACTATAAAAATAAGAGAAAAAAATACTCCATTATGTCCAGTCACATGGTAGAGCAAAGATGGCTGCCACTAAACCTGAAAGCAGAAGTGGATAGTACATTAAAAACGAAAAATAACAAATAATGAAAACAAGGACTGTAAGACAGAGTGAGGGGAAAAAAAATTAAGTAAAAACATAAAATAAAAATAAATAAATGAATATTAAAAAAAAAAATATTACATGAGGGAAAAGTGATAAAAGGAGGAAAAAAAATTGGGTGATCGTAGTCATAGTAGAAAGTCATGATACAACTGGGACTAGATAGAAAAGGACGCCTCAGACAAAAGAATGTTGCGTATTCAAACCATGGGGTTTAAGGCAACCCATAAGATGGATGAGGCGTTGTTCCAGGCAAAACTGATTGTTGGCGTCTGAGGAACAGGATCTGATGGCTGTCACCTGGATGTCAGTGGCACTGTGGTGGCCAGGGCCATTGAAGTGGATGGCCAGAGGTGTGGATTTCAACTGACAGATGTCGTAGAGGTGTCTGCAGAATCGGTCTCCAAGTCGTGTGCCCGTTTGGCTGATGTAAGTAATATTGCAACATTTGCATATAATAGCATAAATGACGTTGCGTGACTTGCATGTGAAGCCATGGGTGATGGTGAACTTGTCCTGAAGGAACGAGACTGAACGTGTTTCAATTACATACTGACATGTCTTACATCGTTTTCGGTTACATGGCTTGGTCCCAAAGTGGCCATCGTTGACGGTTTTCAAACGGCTGTGGACTAGTAGGTCCCTCAAATTGTTATCCTGTCTATATGCCAGAAAGGGTGACTCACTGAACACTTCCCACATCGCTGGGTTCAGCTTGGAGGAGAGGTAGGTGATGATACAGGATCCTATTGACAACAGTGCTGTGAGGGTGATAGGTGATTATTAACTTGACTCTATCAGAGGAGGTTTTGTGACGGAGTTTGAGGGCCTCTAGACATGAGATAGTGAGAACACGCTCTAAGGCAGAAGTAAGAACATTCTCTGGATACTGTCTCCTATGGAAGAAGTCCAACATTTCTTGTGCTCGGCATAGAAAGTTGTCATCATCTTGGCATAACCAATGGAGGCAGAGAAGTTGTGAGAAAGGCAAGGAGTCATGACAAGCCTGAGGATGAGAGGAAGTATAAAGGAGGTAACTGTGTGCATCTGTCTGTTTGTAGTGCACAGAAGTGGTGAGGTGGGGGGAGTGATGGTGACAACAATGTCAAGGAAATTAACAGAGACGGTGGAGATGTGGGAGGTGAATTGGATTGCAGGGTGGAAGTTGTTGATAAAGTTAATGAACATAGATATAGGTCAGCCTCTGGCATATCAGTGAGACCTATGCCATCATCAATGTATCGAAGATACGAGGGACAGTCAGAAAGTAATGCCTCGTAATTTTTAATTTCATTCAATAGGCAAGAAAACAGATAAAATTCACATTGAAATGTAGCCCCAAGTCTGAACTTCAAAAATTTATTTTTCAGTGTAGTCTCCGTTATTTGTTACAGTTTTTGTCTATCTTCTCACAAGGGCATGTATCCCCACACGGTAAAAATGTGTGTCCTTTTTCCTAAACCACTGGCGTACAGCGTGTTTAAGGGTCTCGGTATCCTCAAAGTGATGTCCGCAAAGATCTTCTTTCAGTGGTCCAAACAGATGGAAGTCAGAAGGTGCAAGATCGGGACTGTAAAGGGGATGTGGTAATGTCCAGCCAAATTCTGCAATCGCATCAATGGTGCTTTTAGCGGTGTGTGGCATGTCATTATCATGCAACAGTAGTGCAGTTCTCTGATCTTTTAATGGGTAAAGTCGCCGAAGACGACCTCTAAGCTTCTTCAAAGTTTCAATGTAACGGTCTGCATTCACCGTGTTTCCAAGAAGTCGAGAAGAATCACACCCTTCTCATCGCAAAACACGGAGGCCATAACTTTCCCTACAGATGGTGAACTTTTGAACTTCTTTCTTGTTGGCGATATTGTGTGATGCCATTCCATTGACTGCCTCTTGGATTCTGGTTAACAAAAATGAACCCAAGTCTCATCAGCTGTCACAATATTCGATAAAAACTCTTCTCCTTCAGTTTCGTAATGGTGCAGGAGGTAATGGCTATGGTTTTCCTTGTTTCTTTATGTCTGTCTGTCAACATTATGGGTACCCACAGTGCACAAACTTTTGAATAACCCAGGTCCTTAATGATGTTCCGGACACTGCCTTTACTAATGGACAACATGGAAGAAAGTTCATCCAGTGTTACCCGACGGTCACCACGAATGATGCCATCAACTCGATGAATGTTGTGTGGAGTCACTGCGGTAGACGGCCAGTCCGCTTTGCGTCAGCCATTGAGGATTGACCTGCTTCAGCTTCGTCATAACGATGTACCCAACGTTGTACAGTGCTAACATCCACTGTTGAATCTCCATAAACATTCTTCAAATGTTCGTGGATGCGAATTGGGGTCTCGCCTTCAGCATTGAGGAATTCTATGACATAACGCTGTTTTAACCAAACGTATTTGGCAGCCATTTTTAAACTGTTACAGTGGTGCCATTCTTCTTCTTCCGTCCTTAGCCAATGACCGGCAAAGCAGTCAGTGGTCATTACGCCTAGTGGCGTCTTAAGGGCAACAGCGAATAGATTTTCTTTGCCGTTGTTCCCATCACGCCTAATGGCGTCTTTAGGGCAACGACAAATCAATCCATTTGTCGTTGTTTCCGTAATCAAACAGTGGTGCCATAACATTGAATATATTATGGCACCACTGTAACAGTTAAAAAAAAAATTGGCTGCCAAATGGGCAGAGCACTTCAGAGAAACTCTGAACAAGGAACCACCAGAGACACAATTGAATGTTCCTGAGGCTGAAAACGATCTAGATGTAAATACAGACATTCCACAAAAAGAAGAAATTATCACAGCTATCAAAGGGCTAAAAAATGGAAAAGCGCCTGGTCACGACAATCTAAGTGCTGAGCTATTCAAGACAGACCCTGAACTAGCAGCAGAACTATTAGAACCACTATTTGCACAAGTCTGGGAAACTGAGACAACACCAACAGAGTGGAGTAAAGGAATAATTGTCAAATTGCCCAAGAAGGGTGACCTTGCAGACTGCAACAACTGGAGAGGATTTACCCTCCTCTCAGTTCCCAGCAAAATACTAGGCAGGATAATCATCCAGAGAATTTCAAAAGCAGTTGACCATAAACTGAGGAAAGAACAAGCGGGCTTCAGAAAGAACAGAAGATGTGCAGATCATATATTTGCCCTCAGGAACAGTATAGAGCAGTGCTCAGAATGGCAGAGACAGCTGTACATTAACTTTGTTGATTTTGAAAAGGCTTTCGACAGCATACACAGGGACAGCCTATGGAAAATTCTGAGGTCTTATGGAATTCCCAGCCGCATTGTTTCCATTATAAAAAGCCTCTATTCTAACTTTACGTGCAGTGTTGGATCGAGTAATGTAACTTTCGAAGTGAAAACAGGAGTACGACAGGGATGTCCCTTATCAACAACATTATTTTTGACAGTCATAGATTGGGTGATGCGCCAGACAACAGAGGGCAGTCCAAGAGGAATTAGATGGACAACGTTTTCTACGCTGGAAGATTTGGAATATGCAGATGACATTGCACTACTCGCACATTCACATCAACACATTCAAGACAAAACCAATAGACTGAATAAGTATGGCCAGCATGTTGGCCTGAACATCAATTTGAAGAAGACAGAGGTCATGACACTAAATGTGGGCAATCCTGAGCCAATAACAGTAAGGAACCAGAAGTTAGAACAGACAGACACATTTACTTACCTAGGAAGCATAGTAACACCTGACGGCGGAACAAGCAAGGACATTAACAACAGAATGAATAAAGCGAGAACAGCCTTTGCTGTTCTCAACAACATTTGGAAGTCTTCCCAGTACAGCACAAACACCAAATTAAGACTGTATGAGAGCTGTGTACTTTCTGTGCTTCTCTATGGTGCGGAATGTTGGAGAGTAACAGAGAAGGAAATGTCAAAACTGTCCTCCTTCCACACAATCTGCCTAAGGAAAATTCTCCGAATCTTTTGGCCAAACACCATCAGCAACCAATAACTACTTATTCGGAGTAACCAGGAGGACATGCACACCATCATAGCTGGCAGACACTGTAGTTGGGTTGGCCACGTCGTCAGAAGGGACCCTGATACCATCACAAGAACAGCTAATAAACGGTAGGTACAGTCTGGGGAAAGCTGGATAGAGGAAAAATTAGTAAGGGCATGGTTGATGTCATTTAAGAAGGAAGGAAGCTGCTCTACAATAGGCTGGAAGATGCCATCGAGGAAGTCTGATATGTGTTCAGTAGGGCAGGCACATGCCGAGACAATGGGTCTCCCAGGGTTGCAGGGTTTATGAATTTTGGGAAGTATATAAAACACAGGCTTGCCCAGACAACAATTATCAATACAGAGATAAGAAGCGCTAGAAGGTAAGGACTTGTTAGCGATAAGACTTTTGATGGTGTTATGGACCAGATGATTGTTGATGACTGTTGCATCATTGTCATGGCGCTGGTAGAAGAAACTTGGTGAGCTGCTTATTACCTTCTTGGATGTACAGGTCTTTGTGTCACACCACAATGGCACCTCCTTTGTCTGCCAGTTTGATAACAATGTCATCTCTGCGGTGGAGCTTCGAGAGGGCATGAGACTCATCAGAAGAAAGGTTGGAATAAGGCAGGCGTTGAGGTTGGAGTTGCTGAATGTCATGGAGGGTATTCTGAATATATAAATCCAGAGCATGGGAAGCCCCAGGAGAGGGTGTAAAATTTTTATTCTTAGGAGGAGCAAAGCGTGCAAAGGCATCATCTGATTCAGCCTGCGATCTCTGAGGATCATCACTGTTGCGGAAATGGAACTGAAGTCACAGACGGCAATGAAACTGATGAACATCTTGGAGGAGATTATACTGATCAGAGAATGGTTGGAGAGGGACAAAGTGCAGGCCCTTGCTGAGGGCCAAAAGCTCACCCTCAGAAAGGGCAAGATCAGAGGGAATAATACAACAACCTGGAAGTGAGATGGAGTAGAGGAGGCAGGGACAGTATCAGGGATAGGACAGAGACAGGAAAGTTTGTCCTGTTTCTGTGTGGATAAAAAATCATACAGTTGCCAGTTGAGGGTATGGATAATTATGCGGATAATGGAGAAGGCAGGAAAGTAGCTGGAGGTGATACTACGTAAGCGGAGTAAAAACGGGGATTGCTGAGCACTGATATCATAAATGGTAGAGTATGTGACTGAAATGTTAGGTCTAGGGCTGATAATGACATTATATGTAGTGTGTTCATGTATATACCATTGTATAGATTAGAATTGTCATTATTTTGTACGTTATATGATCACCAAAAATATATGTCATTATCATGTTTTAACAAATGATATTACCAAATCTGCTTTACCAAACAACAGTTTTAACATTACAACTAGCTATATTTCTCAATTGTAATTCATGCTCATGTATAACCATTAGTATAAGTAGTAGAAAGTAGCCAAAAGTAATTATTTCTCGACTCATTTTTCAATAATTCATATTTGAAGAATGCTGCACATAAAATTCAGTTATGTCCATGTTCTATGACATGTCTACTTTAGATATATCTACAATGTGAATTCAGTGTTACTGTGTAGTAGTTATATTTCCTTATGCACGTTGTACAAAAAAAAATGTAGAAATATAAGCATAATGGCTTGCCAGTTTATCTTTCTATAATTCATACCTTAGATACATGTACATTTGAAGACAATCTTCCTTGATAATCTCTCAGTAGTAATTTATGCCCAGCAAAATTACAGGTTCATGACCTTTTATCTGAACACCCACCTGCATGGAGGCATACCTGGTGTCATTCTTATATGACCACCAGTTATGCACAATGCTATAATATATGTAAAAATGTGGAAGTGAACCTCTGTCTGTGAGGCAAATTACATCCTCATTGACTCCTTAAATCATCCACACAGTTTCAGGTATTCCCACTGTGGTGAAACTTGTTGAGGACCCAGCATTACATATGATTAAGATGGACATTTTAGAACGGAAATAGCAACACAAAAATTTAAAATTTACAAAAGATATAAAATAACAGGTAATACATCCATCTTTACAGCAGAATTAGTGGAAATCTTAAAAACTTTAGAAATAGTTGCAGTTATTTGGTGTCTAGGTATACAATTGGAGGCATCACTGAAATTGAGCAAAACTCATTTTATCAAAAACAAAGTTTGAATTTTACTGACACAGTACTGTTACTCCACAGATCTATCTATCAGGTAATGTCATGAGGTTCTTTTCTTGCACAAAAAAGTTTTAGTCATGACAGAAAAAAATTATTATTAACAATATAATATTTGTAATCATTTCAGGACTGTTTGGAGGGAAGTAATTCAGAAATAAATTGTTATTACTCATTTCTTACATCCATGGGAAGTAATCAAACAATAAAAATATTAATGAATATTTGCGATTAGCGACCACATTAAAAAAAAAACATTTTGCAACACCATTTAAAATTTTTAAATGTATATCTTAAATAATTGTATAGTTGCATAACTTTTAAATCATACCTAATATGACGCTACAAAACATACAGAATTAAAATTTGTTATGCATGCCATAACTATATGAAGTTTTTACTATTATGTTTTATTCAATGAATTTCAGGTGACCATTCCTGTAGCCAGCGATCCCGCCTATACTCTAGTGTTGACATTCCAGATTTGAAAATTGTAAACAGTTTCATAAAGAGTGA
Source organism: Oreohelix idahoensis (assembly GCA_024509875.1). Taxonomy (NCBI): domain Eukaryota; kingdom Metazoa; phylum Mollusca; class Gastropoda; order Stylommatophora; family Oreohelicidae; genus Oreohelix; species Oreohelix idahoensis. Next base: position 7,034 of record JAMPIV010010965.1, read on the forward strand.
ACCAGTGCAAAATGCTGCATTCAATCAAGTATTGCCAGAATTCACAGAAAAAATTGTGAGTGAAATGAAAGCTGATGTAAGTACAGCAGCTGCAACACTAAATACAGACAATAACATTGAATCAAGATTAAAAGAGGTACAATCACCGAATGTCACAGACTCTGTGATAATGACTGTAGACATGAATCCGACTCCTGAGATTTATACTGCAGCCTTACTAAATGAAAACTGCAGCAGGAAATCAACAATAGTCTATGATGATTGTACTCTCAACATTGAAAGTAGAGAAGGTCTTAAATTGCGTGACAGTGTACAATCAGATGAAATAATAATAGATACAAATGAGAAACTTTTCAGCTGTCATGTTTGTGGAGTACAGGTTAGCAAGAAAGGTGACTATAATGAACATGAACTTTCACATATGAGAGAAAAGAGTTATATAAGTAATGTTGGTAATGTAGAATTAGCTACAAAATCCAGTCTATGTCAACAAGAAAGAATTCTAAAAGCCCAGAAGCATTCTAAATATGATCTTATTGGTGTGGGGGCTGCTCATTTTGGTTATCTAAAGGCACATGTAATGCAGCATATAGAAGAACTGCCTAACATGTGTGATGGTCTTAGTAGGTTTTCTAGGACTGATTATCCAAAGAAACCCATAATGCAGCATAATAGTGAGACACATTACAAATATGATGTCAGTGGAGCAGAATTTTGTCAAAGTGATCGCAAGGTGACAAATACAGAAGGAGAATCTTACATGTGTGATGAACTTACAGGACAAAAACTTCATTTAAAATGGTACCAAAGTCGACATACAGAAGAAAAACTTTATAATTGTGATGTTTGTGGAGCAGAATTATCTAATAGTGGTGCTTTAAGCAGTCACGAAAGGACACACACATATAAGAAACCTTATAAGTGTAATGTGTGTGAAGCAGAATTTTCTCGAAATGATCATTTAAAGAGTCACCAAAGGACACACACAGGAGAGAAACCTTATAAGTGTGATGTTCGTGGAGCACAATTTTCTCAAAATGATCAGTTAAAATTATACCAAAGGACACCCACAGGAGAGAAACCTTATAAGTGTGATGTTTGTGGAGCATCATTTTCTTATACTGGGGCTTTAAAGTGTCAGAAAAGGACACATACAGGAGAGACACCTTATAAGTGTGATGTTTGTGGAGCAGAATTTTCTGAGATTGGTAATTTAAAGAGACACAAAAGGACACACACAGGAGAGAAACCTTACAAGTGTGATGTTTGTGGAGCATTATTTCGTCTAAATGGTGCTTTAAAGATTCACAAAAGGACACACACAGGAGAGAAACCTTATAAGTGTGATGTTTGTGGAGCAGAATTTTCTCATAATTGTGCTTTCAAGAGTCATAAAAGGACACACACAGGAGAGAAACCTTACAAGTGTGATGTTTGTGGAGCAGGATTTTGTGGAAGTGGTGCTTTAAAGAGTCACACAAGGACACACACAGGAGAGAAACCTTATAAGTGTGATGTTTGTGGAGCAAAATTTTCTCATAATTGTGCTTTTAAGAGTCATAAAAGGACACACACAGGAGAGAAACCTTACAAGTGTGATGTTTGTGGAGCAGAATTTTATCGTAATTCTGATTTAAAGAGTCACAAAAGGACACACACAGGAGAGAAACCTTATAAGTGTGATGTTTGTGGAGCAAAATTTTCTCATAATTGTGCTTTTAAGAGTCATAAAAGGACACACACAGGAGAGAAACCTTATAAGTGTGATGTTTGTGGAGCAGAATTTTCTCAAAATAGTCATTTAAAGATACACAAATGGACACACACAGGAGAGAAACCTTACAAGTGTGATGTTTGTGGAGCAGGATTTTGTGAAAGTGGTACTTTAAAGAGACACAAAAGGACACACACAGGAGAGAAACCTTACAAGTGTGATGTTTGTGGAGCAGGATTTTGTGAAAGTGGTACTTTAAAGAGACACAAAAGGACACACACAGGAGAGAAACCTTATAAGTGTGATGTTTGTGGAACAGATTTTTCTGAGAATAGTTCTTTAAAGATTCACAAAAGGACACACACAGGAGAGAAACCTTATAAGTGTGGTGTTTGTGGAGCAGAATTTTCTCGTTGCAGTGCAATAAAAAAACACACAAGGACACACACAGGAGAGAAACCTTACAAGTGTGATGTTTGTGGAGCAGAATTTTCTCGAAACGGTGCTTTAAAGAGTCACAAAAGGAAACACACAGGAGAGAAACCTTATAAGTGTGATGTTTGTGGAGCAGAATTTTCTCGAAACGGTGCTTTAAAGAGTCACAAAAGGAAACACACAGGAGAGAAACCTTATAAGTGTGATGTTTGTGGAGCAAAATTTTCTCAAAATAGTCATTTAAAGAGACACAAATGGACACACACAGGAGAGAAACCTTATAAGTGTGATGTTTGTGGAGCAGAGTTTTCTGAGAATGGGGCTTTAAAGAGTCACAAGAGGACACACACAGGAGAGAAGCCTTATAAGTGTGATGTTTGTGGAGCGGGATTTTCTCAAAATAGTAATTTAAAGAGACACAAATGGACACACACAGGAGAGAAACCTTATAAGTGTGATGTTTGTGGAGCAGTGTTTTCTGAGAATGGGGCTTTAAAGAGTCACAAAAGGACACACACAGGAGAGAAACCTTATAAGTGTGATGTTTGTGGAACAGATTTTTCTGAGAATGGTTCTTTAAAGAGTCACAAAAGGACACACACAAGAGAGAAACCTTATAAGTGTGATGTTTGTGGGGCAGAATTTTCTCATAGTGGTGCTTTAAAGAGACACAAAAGGAAACACACAGGAGAGAAACCTTATAAGTGTGATGTTTGTGGAGCAGAATTTTCTCAAAATGGTGCTTTAAAGAGACACAAAAGGAAACACACAGGAGAGAATCCTTATGTGTGATGTTTGTGGAGCAGAATTTTCTCATAGTGGTGCTTTAAAGAGACACAACCTAGGCCGGTACCAAGCCAGGCTGAAAAAGGAGGAGGGCTGCCTTCATGGAATCCGTAAGGAGTCAGCCCCTCCACTATGCAAAGACACAACAGGCCAATCACCTGTTTGCTTTAAACCACAATTACGCAAACTAGAAGAGAGAAAACTGGACTGATTCTAAAGGCAACGAAGTAGATACGGACTATGACTTATGGAACACAAGAAGTGTAAATGAGAAAGAAGAAGAGCTGATGGAAGAGATGAGGAAAGCAAAACTAGAAATTCTGGCTATAACGGAAACAAAGAAAAATAGACAAGGAGTCATGGATCTTGATGGCAACATGCTGCTCTACAGTGGTGTACCCACATCTGAAAGAGCTAAAGGGGGCATTGGTTGCATTGTAGCAAAAAAGCAAATAGAAAGTATCAAGGGATGGAACTTTGTCTCGGAGCACATTATGGTTGTAAAACTAAAAGAATGAGAAACCATAGTCAACATTGTCATAGTCAATGCTCCAAATGAGGATGAGACAGCAGAGATCAAGGAGGAATTCTTCGAGCTATTTCAAAGGACAGTGGATGACTGCCTAGATGAAATTATCATGCTTGGAGATTTCAATGCCAGAGTTGGAAATGCTAGATGGGGTGGAGTTAGCAGAAGATATGGAGAAAAAACTCTCAATGACAATGGAAAGCGACTCCTTAAATTCTGCAGTGAGCATTATCTGATCATTACAAACACAAAGTTCCCCCACAAGCGCATACACTTGATGTGAACCAACAAGGAATGAGAATTCAGTGATTGACTATGCCATAGTTAGGAGGAGCTCATTCAAGTATGTCCGGAATGCTAGAGTCTGGAGGGGGGCAGATATTGGAAGTGATCACTACCTTCTTACAATCAAAAGAACAACTAAACAGTTTCTCAGCCTAGGAACTGCCCAACATCATGCAAGAAACTAAGTAAATGAATGGGAGAAATGAGCATTAAGACCTACAAGCTGAGAGATCCAGAAATTAGGACCATATATCAGGGGCTTATTGGGAGCCGTGGTAGCATAGTGGTTAGTGCACTGGCTTCCTAGCGCAGTGGTCTATGGTTTGATCCCCAAATGAGGCGGGAATTTTTTAGGCTACAAACAGCTCCTGGGTCGACCCAGCTCCAACTGGGTACCAGAGCAACTCTGGGAAGGTTAAGGGGCCGGCGTGATGCCGACCACATCACCCCTCGTGTGCCGATGGTCAAGATAATATGGGCCTAACACCATATTCCCAATATGCCTCAATGGGCGTTTAACGGGTTCCTTTACCTTTACCTTTTATCAGGGGCTTATTGCTACAGTGGTGAGAAACACAGAACAACAACCTGATGACTTGAAACCCTCTGGCTTAAATTCAAGGACATCATAAAGACAGCTGCTGCAGAAGCATGTGGTGGTCCGACTTGAAAACAAGAGAAAGAGGACACCTTGGTGGACAGAGGAAGTCAAAGAGAAAATAAGAGAGAAGAAAAAGGCATGGAAACATTACTTAGGAGCTAAAAACACAGCAGGACAAATAGAGAAATATAGAGAATATGTGACACTCAGAACAGAAGCAAAGAACAAAGTGCTAGCAGCAAAACAGAAGTCCTGGAAAAAATGTGGAGAAAAGCTAGAAAAAGATGTGCAAGAAAACCAGAAATTGTTCTATAAGACCCTAAAGAACATGAGGAAGGAAAAACAATGCCCTCTCAAATTTTTAAACGACAAGCAAGGCAAATTGCTTACAGCCCCAAAGGAAGTAACGGAAAGAATATTTCTCAGAACTCCTTAATGGTGAGCAAGGTCAAGCATCAGAAATGATAACCACTAACACAGAAAAGGAAACAAATGGTGATGAAGATGACATAAAGATGGAAGAACTGACGGCAGCACTGGAGAAAATCAAGATGGGCAAAGCAGCAGGGCATGATGGTATAACACCAGAAATGGTTAAGTACATGGGAGCATCAGGCGACCGTTACTCTTAACCTTTAGCACGCTGCATTCTTTCCCCGAAAATGTGCCCTGCAGCTGCATTCTTTTTCTGTTTTATAGTGGATGACTTGTAAATTTTATAGTTTTTTTGTTTTTTGGTCAATTGCTCTAATTTTTGGACTGTATAGAAATAAATGAATGATGAATCTGGTGATGTAAATTTTGTTTGTGTACATTTTAGATGAGATAGGAAGAGAGGAATGGAAAGATGAAAAAAACGATAAAAAAATAAAAAATAAATTAAAAAAAATATTTTTGATTTTTTAAAAATTTTAAAAAATATCAACAAACGAATAGTCCTTATCCCTTGCATCTCAATGAAAGTCATTTGACCAATACAAATCAAATGACAATCTTTTTGTTACAACCATCATCAGTTGCAAATCAACAAACGCCCTCGTCAGCAGTGACTTTCGGCCGTTACCCTAAACTTTTTCCATAAACCTAATTCTAACCCCTAACATTAGACATTACTAGCAATGACATTCTACTTTCGTTTCCATCTCTGCCATCCCCCATATTCTGAGAACCGATATCAGTGCTAATAAAGACAACAATCTCCTCGCCATCGCATCTGAGTCAGAATCCATTAGAATTAGAGCGAAAATGGCTGCGTGTTCGATGCCGATTCCTTTCGATTTAAAAAATTCACAGAAAATAAATGCGGATAGCCATCACTAAAATAAAAACCGGAAAAGAAAGTGAAATCTCTTTCACAGAAGAGTCAATTTTAACATTTGGGGTTAAGTCACGTGCACACAGAATCGAATCCAGGTTTGCCGATGATATCCGAGTGTCGAGATAAACCGCCTGCAGCGGGGAGAACATAGGAAAACTCAGGCGGGAGGTCCCGCCTGCAGCGTGCTAAAGGTTAAGGGTCCTACAGGCAGCGTGGTGCAACACGACCATACCAAAGGATAAGGAGATTGCCATCATAACACCAATTTTCAAAAACGGTGACAATCGACAATGTGGAAACCATAGAGGCATATTCCTTCTCAGTGTCCCTGGTAAAATCTGCTCTTGAATCCTAGAGCAGAGAATCAGATGCCTAGCTGAGCCACAGTTAAATGAGGTCCAGTGCAGATTCTGAGAAAACCAAAGTACTCAAGACCTAATCTTCACACCCAGACAGCTGAGTGAAAAGGCCCTTGAGTATAAGAGTAAGATCCATCTTTGTTTCATAGATCTGGAAAAGGCGTCTCCTGGAGCAAGCTTTGGGACTGTTTGGCAAGGAAGAACATTCCAGCACCTCTGATTCATGCTATACAGAGCTTATACAAGTCTTGCAGAAATTATATGAGGACTGAAACCATAAATCAGAAGAGTTCAGGACCACCACTGGTGTAAGACAAGGTGATATCCTGTCACCTTATCTTTTCATACTCCTCGTGGATGATGTCATTAAGGCATATAAGGAGAAGACAGGAAAGTATTCAGTGGGGTACTGGAAGATGACACAGGTCTGTATTTCAGAGCTGGCATTTGCTGATGATGTTGCCCTGATTGCTAAATCAGAGGCACATCTTCAATCCAACCTGCAAGTCTGGAAAGAAGAGCTGGAGAAGATAGGGATGGTCATAAGCAGCTCTAAAACTAACTCTATGGTGATATCAGAAGAAGAAAGAAGACATCAGATTAAGCTGGGAGAACAGGTCCTGGGGCAGGTTGGCCACTTTAAACACACCGGACTATTATAAACTGACAGGGAGGTATCAATGAAGAGTTGGCCACTCAAAAAGCAGCAGTTATGAGACTTTTTCAGGCCATAAATTGAGGATTCCTTAGCAAGAGAGAGGTTGGTAAGAAAACGAAGATGACTATACCACTGGAGTCATGGGCAATGACTACAATCTACAAAAGCCAGATCCAAACCTCAGAAATGAGGTATCTGAATAAGTTGGTTGAAGTAACAAGATGAGACAAGGCCTAAAATCTCACCCTCTGCAGACCCAAGTAGAAGAGTCCCAACTAAGATGGTTTGGCCATGTATGCAGAATGGGAGACGATTGGCTACCATGACAAGCATGGGAAACAAAGAGCCAGGGATCCAGACCCGCAGTCCACTGGGAAGACTACACTAGACATCTTTGAAGGACCGAGGACTAGAATTGAACCAAGCCAGGAGGAAGACAGCCAATAGGATAATCTGGTGTCCTCACTTCCAAACCTCTACACCTCACGGTAGAAGGGGAATGACTAAGTAAGTAAGTAAAGAGATACAAAAGGACACAGAAACCTTATAAGTTTGAGATATTTTTAATACATTACTCTATGAAGGCATACAGGGGAAAAGTCATATAGGTGTGATCTTTGTGGTGATGCGTTTTCTCAGGCTTCTTAAATAAAGAGACATGTGTTGAAACACATTGGAGAGATGTATAAATGTGAGGCTTGTTGTATTAGGTATTAGGTTTTCTCAAGTTTACGTGTAGCGTACGTTTGTTTTTTCTATTTTACGTGTAGCGTACGTTTGTTTTTTTTCCTTTTACATGTAGTGTACATTTGTTTTTTTCTCTTTTACATGAAGCGTACATTTGTTTTTCTCTACAGTCAAATTCTGCTGCAGTTTGTTTTCTTTGTTCTATTTTTCTACATGTAAACCTACTTATCCCAATTTTTTTTTTAAAAAGTTAATCACATTCACAATTTGTATTTTTATTTCATAACTGCCTTGTTCATTTTATATATATATATTCTCATGGAAAAAAGTAAGTGTGCAGCACTCAACAGGGCACTGTGCGTGTGTTCTTGGATGAACTCAAATGCAAGTTGGCACACATTTCTGTGTGAGTGTTGTTCATTTACCCGTGCAATTACAATTGGATCGCACTATTCATGGGGAGATAATCACTGTGCAAGATAAATCACGTGAAAAGTGTCATAGAGGAGAATTTATCACAGATAAAAGGAAGGTAAGTGTGTAGCTCTAATCACAAGCATGTGAAAACGGAATCGTTGAAATAGAGAGTACCAAG
>JAMPIV010010965.1:20000-147166 GCA_024509875.1 Oreohelix idahoensis
CACAGATCTGGTGAGGACGAACTTGAATACATAACAGTCCAACTACTGCTGCCCAGTGGAGACTTAATGATCACAAACTGCTACAGCCCTCCAACCACAACTCTGGAGCTACACAAAGTGAAGCTTGCAGCATCAAGACACCTCATTATGGGTGACTTCAACAGCCACTCACCCAGCTGGGGCTATGAAGCAACAGATCTGAGAGGAGAAGAGGTGGAAGATTGGATGGTAGAGAATAAACTAATTCTAATAAACCAACCAGAGGATAAGCCCACCTTCTATTCCAGAGTATGGAAAACAACGAGCACACCAGATCTTGCTATGGCTACAGATGACATACATCGACTCACCACTAGAACAGTAAATAACCAACTGGGGGGAAGTGACCATGTACCAGTCACATTACAGATATCTGAGGTAAGAAGTGCAGGACAAATTAATATGTCTCCTAGCTGGAATTTCAAAGAAGCAAACTGGGGATTTTTTAAAGAACAAGTCGATAACCTCTGTCAGAACATTACCCACTCAAATAATATCAATAAAAACATTTCCATCATCAGTGAGGCAATCATCCAAGCAGCAAAGAATTTAATTCCACGAGGTAAACGACGAGACTACAAACCATACTGGAGTGACAATCTGGGAAAACTCCATAGTGACTTAAATAAAGCATGGGAAACTATGGAGCAAAGTCCCACACTAGAGAACACCCAGAGACACAACAGCATAAAAGAAGCTTTTAATGAACAAAAGAAAGCTGAAATCCAAAGGAGCTGGCACCAGAAGACCAGCAGTCTCAACATGGAAAAGGACTCAAGCAAGCTGTGGAATCAGACAAGAGTGCTAAATGAAGAAATAACAACCAGCTACCCTAAGACTGTCATCAAGGAAAACGGAAAATACCACACAGGAAAGATGGCAGCAAACATCCTGGCAGATTTCTACAAGGAAGAAAGCACCACATCACTTCCACAAGCACGTGTCCAAGAAGTACGTAAGGAAGTAAAAGAAAAACTGAAGCACCAAAACCCAGATACCTGCATGAAGTCATCCCTTACTTTGAGAGAACTAAATGCTGCCATAACAAAACTAAAGAACATGAAAGCTCCAGGAAAAGATGGCATCACAAATGATATGATCAAGAACCTTGGACCTGTAGCCAGGCACAAGCTCCTCCTAATCTTCAATCAATCATGGAGTACTGGAAAATTCCCAGATCGATGGCGAGAAGCAATCATTGTTCCCATCAGAAAGAAACAAAAGGAGAAAACAAGCAAGTCCAGCTACCGACCAGTTAGCCTTCTGAGCTGTCTGGGTAAGGTAATGGAAAGAATGGTGAACTCAAGATTAATGAAACATCTGGAAAAAAAACCATCTGCTTGATAACACACAGTCAGCATTCAGGAAAAACCGCAGCACCGAAGACCAGCTGGTATATCTAGCACAGGAAATAGAAAATGCCTTTCAGGAGAAAAAGAAAGTTCTGGCTGTTTTTGTAGACTTGACAAAAGCCTTTGATAAGGTATGGAAAGAAGGACTCCTCATTAAGATGCTCAACAACAAAATTGAAGGGAGAATGTTCAGCTGGATATGGGACTTTCTCCGATACCGCACAGCAAGAGTAAAACTTGACGGGAATCTGAGCCATCACGTCACTCTTCAACAGGGTGTGCCACAAGGAGGAGTTATCTCCCCCACACTTTTTATCATATATATAAATGATATTGCAGAGAAACTGTCCGGGAATATCTCCAGGGCTCTTCATGCTGACGATTTTGCTGCCTGGTGTGCTGCTGAACATTTGCCTACTGCAAAGTTCAGGATGCAAGCAGCGCTAAATACCATCGGTAAATGGGCATCAGAGTGGGGAGTACAGATAAACCTCTCCAAGACAGTAGCAACCTGCTTCTCTCTGTCAAATTGCCAAGAAACAATCAAACTGCAACTAAATGGAAGTGAGCTTCCAATCGAGGAAAATCCAACATACCTGGGAGTCAAGTTGGATAAGAGACTCACCTGGAAGCCGCACATAAATGCAGTAGAACAGAGAGCAATAAGAAAGCTCTCTATTATGAAGAAACTGGCTGGCACAAGTTGGGGGGGGGGGGGGGCAAATACCAACATACTAAAAAAAGTCTATACAGGCACAGTCAGGCCTGTACTTGAATATGGCATGTCAGCCTGGGCCACGGCATCTAAAACAAACACAGAACGTCTAGGGAAAGTACAAAATTCAGGCCTTAGATTAATCACTGGAGGGATGAAGACTTCTCCAATCCAGACAATGGAGAGATACACCAACATCCGCTCTCTGAATGACAGACGTGAGGAAAAGGTATTCACTCACAGTGAAAAGCTTCTACGAATGCCAAGTCATCCAATGCAATGCCAAACTCCATAGCTTCAAAGAACAGGCTGAAAAAAACCAGCTTCATAAACATCTCCAAACATCTGCATCGATGCCATGAAGACCTCCTCCCAAAACAACCTACTGAGATTGAAATGTTAATTGACTATGAGGAGCCAGACGACTGCCATGGAAAAAAGAAAGGCCACCAGACCCCTCAACAACTAAAAACCTTGACTCAAGAAATGATTGAAGAAAAGTACAACCCGAAAGAGTGGACACACGCATACACAGATGGATCCGCTGAGGGGGCAGTAAAGAACGGTGGTGGGGGCATTTTTATAAGATTCCTAAATGGAAAGATCATCCGAAAGGCCTTCCCAACTGGAAAGATCTCCTCCAATTTCAGGGCAGAAGCTATGGCACTACTGCAAGCCCTGAAAATCTTCACCAGACCCGAACAACAACCACCAGCTAAGATAGTAATCTTCACCGACTGCAGATCATTACTGGAATCAATACAAAACACCAGAAATTATAACATGATGAATGAGATCAGATCTGAGCTTAACATCATCCAAAGGTCATCAACCATTGCCCTTCAGTGGTTACCCTCCCATTGTGGAATTGCGGGTAATGAGAGAGCAGATGCTCTATCAAGAAGTGGCAGTAAAATGGAACAATACAGCCATCCATTGCCATATCGGGAAGCAAAAACCATAATCCACAACAAGTACAAATATCAATGGAAGGAGGAAGGGGATATGTACAGCAGAGATGACCCAATACACCATCTAAACAGATAACAACAGACCACAATGTTCCGCCTGAGAACCGGCCACTGCAGATTACTAAGACATCTCTATCGCCTCAAGATATCCCACACAAATGAATGTCCATGTGGAACTGGAATCTAGACCCCAGAACACATTCTCCAGAACTGTCCAACTCACGATGAACCACGATGTGCGACCTGGCCAAGGGGTGCTGAGCTCCAGCAGAAGCTATGGGGCTGCCGCGCCGACCTGGTAAAGACTGTAGACTTCGTCCTGGCGACAGGCCTGCAGATTTAGCATGACTACAAACTGAACGCAGAAGAAGAAGTGTCTTATATTTTGTCAGTGTAAAAGTGCTCTCCCTGCCACTTTAATAGAGATAACTACAAGATACCCAGAGGAAAATGAACAGTTAATTTTAATACTTTCAAAGACGTATAAAACACAGTAAGTACCCTAATTATAACTATTGAAATACTGTACCATGCTGGATATTTACTAAAAAGCTAAACCAGAATATTGAAAACCCAGTGGCTAAGATAGTAACAAGATAAAACATAGATCAGCTCATGAGGGAAAGCTTCCATGTTTACAGCTGAAATGGTAGCAATAGTAAAAATACTGGAACTAAGTAACTGGAAGTTAATTTTTGTGTCAAGTTGGGTTAGCTTTCAATCTTCCTTTGTCTATCTGTCAGTCTCTTTATGTCTGGGGATGTTAAAGTGAGATGGGATCCACCGTATGATAGCTCTTGTGAACTGATGACATAGTTTGTGGAGTGTTACTCTAAAAAAAAAAAAAAGGATAACAAGCACAGAAGGCTAATTCACTTATTCATTAATTAATCTTCAGCTTCCTGAGAAGCATATGCCTTCAACAATATAATTGCCAAGTCCTCCTGTCGAGTACCATCACTTCATGATCATTCCATGTTCTCCTCATAATTCAAATGTCTGTCTTTGTTGAGGATTGTTTCATGCTGCAGCATGGAGCGGTCCTCAAATGAATATATATTATCGACCGATGTCGAGGATTGGTGTGTGTGGTGCAGGCATTTGGATTTGGACGTCGATCCGAATGATTGCACCATCAAACACCGTGACTAAATATACATTGGCGACATAGTACGCATATCTCGATGCATGACGCGTGGGGCATAAAAAACGTTAGTTGAGTTGTGGGCTTTGACCCTGATGGCAGTGTTCGTAATGTGTGGCCCAGCCACTTTGGATTGTGTGGCCTAGCCACTTTATAGATATTGTGTGGTCTAACCACTTGGGAAAGTGTGACATAGTCACTGAATTCATATGTGTCGCTCATAAGCTAAATTGAGCATTATATTCGTGGATTGAAGTTGGGTATTCTTAGCGCAGTTTAATTTCAAGGGCAGATTAGCCTGGCGTGATATGCCAAATCAAAGGAACTGACCGTTACTCAGAGATATAGAATCATTGAACATGCACTCTTTGTAGATGAAGGAACTCTTGCAACAAGCATATAGACTATTGTATTGAACCATGTCTTTAATGTCGTGCTGACTAATCATGGGAGAGAGAATTATTTATTAAATGTTAAAGTCGTCAACTGCTGGTCTCTTACTTCATTGACATATTTGAGTTCGATTATCAACTGTTACATGTAACCATAATGACCAGTGACTTTAATACCTGAGCACACTGCCTCACACGGGTAATAAGATATTAATGCAAGAAGATAACCAAGGTCAGTCAGGTATAAATGGATTTTAATACGAAGCATGTGCAGGGACTGACACATCCCAGGGGTTAACTTTGGAAATAACGATACTGGTGCACGAATACGGAATCTGTGTAAAAATGGATAAAAGAACCCGAGGACTTTTACTGGTAATATAAGAGACATATATCATATAACATATTAAATATCTTCAACATTCTGGTGTCAGAAGTCCAGTAACGAAGAAGACTTATTGCACGTAAGGGCAGGTTCCACACGGCACCCTTACAAATTACTGACGTACCTGAAAGACCTTTCAAAAAAATAGCAATAGATATATGTTGAGCTCTTTTTGGTATCATGATAGCTGGTGGTAGATGTACCAGTGTACTAGCATCTTGACGCGAATGTAGAATGAAAATTGATAAAGAGCTAGTCAACAGAACTTTAACGAGTGGTAGGCAAATTTGGCCAACGTGATGCTACTCAACTCGTAGGTAAAGTTATGATAGTTTATTAACTTGGTATGAAGACGTTTAACAAGACGCTACAATGTTCCTTGACGGGTTAGGTACGAGCAATCAAAATTTACATGGCTGTTTGTGTAATTTTTTTAGGGCAATTTTTTTCATTCAGAGTGTGATTTTTCTAGGCAATTTTTTTCATTCAGTAGTTTGCCATTGCTTTCTGAACGGTACGGCGCTTATACCATTGTTAAAAATCCACACAAAGCGATCTGCTACCAAACCGCCTGCAGCAGGTTTTGAACCTGGTATATCTGGATTATGAAACTGCGTTCATATCCATTAGGCCACAGACGGGTACGAGCAACAAATTATACATAGTGGTGATATTCCGATGAACGATACGTCTCTGGTCATTTATATCTAAAAATCCTCTCTCACTCAAATAATAAGACTCCAATAATGTTCATGCTAGGTTTGACCAGTAATATAAATGTCCGTTGACCTTGTCTGAGGACATCCAACTAAGCATGTATTCCCATACTACTGAATCCCGCATTCATCCAATAAAAGACTGTCTTGATCCAAGACTTCATTCCTTATAAAGTATGCTCAATCTAATATCAATGGTGCATATATGAAGATACATCTGGGTTAGTATTTTGGGTTTTAACTAACCTCTCCACAAACTCATGCCACGACTTTGGCATTGGCATAACGGCATTTTTAATATGAATAATACAATCCAATAACTTTGTTCCCTCGTAGGAATTCTCCTTCTACGATAGATCACAGAGGCTATCAGCTCCGTTGGTCCATTCTAGGAATAACATAACAATATGTATTCCCGCTAGACTTTATCAAGGAGTAGCCTTAAACTTCAGGTTTCAATATACTAATCATAAGAATACGAAGGGGCGACAACTTACATGTTACTCCCAATATTGGCTTCGACATGAAGACCAATATTCCAACAAAAGAATGGCTTCCACAGACTTGCCACAATTAACGAAATATCACACGGACATATGGTCCGGCCTACCCCTTTCAGATAATGACGTCAGACTCCCTTCTAAAACTAGGTTACCCGTGCGCAAAGAGCAACACATCCTCTGCATTGTGCACGTCGGTGCGTGAGTAAATCGAACGCACAAATAATATAACTATATCAAGACTGGTGCGTACATTGGCAGGACCGAAGACTACCCCCATAGGTAAAAACGTACGCAACAATATAGTAGGTCCTTTGTCTATTCCATCAAACAATGGATTTAGGTATATCTTGACGTGCATAGATCTTTGCACACGATGGCCTGAAGCCATAGCTTTAAAGACCATCACGACTGCATCTGTATGCGATGCATTATTTTCAATATTTTGTCGGTTTGGTTTCCCAGAGGACATTTAGTCAGATCAAGGATCACAATTTACGTCCAATATTATGAAAGATTTGGAGTCCATGTTATCTGTACACCACTCATTTTGCAGTGCTTATAGGCCACAATCAAACGGTGTTTGTGAGCGCTATAACGGTACATTGAAACAGATACTTGCAAAAATCACTGAGGAGTGCCCTCGTGATTGGGACCGTCTACTTCCGGCGGCCTTATTTGCATTTCGAGAAGTACCGCAAGAAAGTACGGGCTTTTTGCCGTTCGAATTGGTCTATGGTTCGAATCCCCGCGGACCTATGATGATACTGAAAGATTTGTTGGTTGGAGCATCAGTTGATACACCCACTCGAAACAGCTATGAGTTGGTTATTGATCTCCGACAGCGAATAATTGATGCGTGCACTTATGCATCTCAGAGTATCAAATCTGCGACTCAAAGATCTAGGTTACTACATAATCAGAAAAGAACACTAAGATTTTTTAATCCAGGTGAAAAAGTATGGTTATTACTACCTCAAAATGACAACAGACTACCAATATCATGGCAAGGTCCATTTGACATTATTAAACGGGTCACTGATGTCGATTATTCTGTAAATGTAAGAGGCAGAATAAAAACTTTTCATATCAACATGTTAAAGTTAGCAGTAGAAAGACCTCAAGAGTTAATCCCCGTCATTAACTCTATTGACGATTCTTCACATCAATCTACTTCTTTTGCAGTGGTTCATGAGGAAGATGGTACGTCACCTATTCCTTTACACTTCCAATTGCCTTCTTTAAAATCTATGGAATCTTGGGAAGATGTGACTATTTCCTCTTCATTGTCTTCTACTCAACAATGTCAGATAAGAGATATTCTCGTATCTTTTGGTGATGTTCTGACAGATCTTCCTGGTCGAACATCACTTATCTCACATGACATCACACTCACTGACTATCGTCCTATTAAACTTAGACCTTATCCTATATCTTTACACCACAAAGATAAGGTTGAAAAGGAATTAAAAGAGATGATACGCTTGGGGGTTATATCTCCGTCGGAATCACCATATGCTTTCCCGATGGTGATTATCAAAAAGAAGGATGATTCCTTGCGCATATGTATTGATTTCAGGCGACTAAACTAAACAGTATTATGGCAGTGACTAGAAAAACGCCGTTGATTGCCAATGCACTTTTTTTTTTTTATTAGAACCAATGCATTTATTAGAAGATCTTCTCTCTCAGGTGTTTAATGCTACTTACTTTAAATTGGACTTATCAAAAGGCTATTGGCAAATTCCACTTGCTGATCATGCCAAACCATTCACAGCTTTCACGACTCCATTTGGTCTTTACCAATGGAATTACATGTGTTTCGGTTTAGTAAACGCACCTGCGACTTTTGTGCGCATGATGCGCCTCCTTCTTGGCGATAGGAAAGATGTCATCACGTACATCGATGACATCTGTCTATTTCACGATTCGTGGGAAGACCACATCGATGGTTTAACTTCCCTTCTTCATACTTTACGGGAACACGGATTGACTGTGCGACCTTCAAAGGTCCAAATTGGTTGTCGGGAAATTTCTTTCCTTGGTCACCGCATAGGTAACCACAAACTATATCCCGATGACAATACAGTCAAGAGAATTTTAGACATTTCCACTCCATCGACAAAAAAACAGGTCAAGAGTATTTTAGGATTAATTAATTATTACCATAAATTCATCCCGCACTTCTCGCAAATATCTACTCCTTTGTCCTCACTGTTGACTAAGGGTAGTCCAAATAAGATTCGTTGGAATTAAGATTGCGAGAGCGCTTTTGTAAATATTAAGAAATTATTTTCAAAAACACCTATTCTGTTATTACCAAATCTAACTAATCCATTTACAATTCAAACAGACGCATCTAGTATCGGAATTGGTGGTTGTTTGTTGCAATGGTACGAGGAAAAACTCCATCCTTGTTTCTTCGTATCACGCAAACTAACATCAGCTGAAAAGAAATATGCGACTGGGGAACGTGAGCTGTTGTCTGTGGTGTGGTGCCTCGAGAAGTTATCAAGATACCTCATCGGCACTCATTTCTACATCCAGACCGACCACAGCCCCCTTACTTACATCACATCTAGAACGATACGTAATTCCAGAATTCATAGATGGTACCTACTGTTACAGGAATTCTCGTTTACGATTCTACCGATTGCTGGAACAGACAACAACCCAGCGGATATATTATCTCTCAACTTTTGTGAAAAGAAAATGAATTAACTCTTTAGTTACCATTTGACAGAGTGTTAAGAATGTGTACTCTGAAACTTGTTGAAGTATTCATTAATTATTATGATTATATAAATATGTATATATATAGATATTACTAATACTCACATGTTGTAGAAGACTTACTTCTTCTCCACCATTCTCACAAGTGTCACGTTTGGAAGTGAGGGGGATGATGTTGAGGATTGTTTCATGCTGCAGCATGGAGCGGTCCTCAAATGAATATATATTATCGACCGATGTCGAGAATTGGTGTGTGTGGTGCAGGCATTTGGATTTGGACGTCGATCCGAATGATTGCACCATCAAACACCGTGACTAAATATACATTGGCGACATAGTACGCATATCTCGATGCATGACGCGTGGGGCATAAAAAACGTTAGTTGAGTTGTGGGCTTTGACCCTGATGGCAGTGTTCGTAATGTGTGGCCCAGCCACTTTGGATTGTGTGGCCTAGCCACTTTATAGATATTGTGTGGTCTAACCACTTGGGAAAGTGTGACATAGTCACTGAATTCATATGTGTCGCTCATAAGCTAAATTGAGCATTATATTCGTGGATTGAAGTTGGGTATTCTTAGCGCAGTTTAATTTCAAGGGCAGATTAGCCTGGCGTGATATGCCAAATCAAAGGAACTGACCGTTACTCAGAGATATAGAATCATTGAACATGCACTCTTTGTAGATGAAGGAACTCTTGCAACAAGCATATAGACTATTGTATTGAACCATGTCTTTAATGTCGTGCTGACTAATCATGGGAGAGAGAATTATTTATTAAATGTTAAAGTCGTCAACTGCTGGTCTCTTACTTCATTGACATATTTGAGTTCGATTATCAACTGTTACATGTAACCATAATGACCAGTGACTTTAATACCCGAGCACACTGCCTCACACGGGTAATAAGATATTAATGCAAGAAGATAACCAAGGTCAGTCAGGTATAAATGGATTTTAATACGAAGCATGTGCAGGGACTGACACATCCCAGGGGTTAACTTTGGAAATAACGATACTGGTGCACGAATACGGAATCTGTGTAAAAATGGATAAAAGAACCTGAGGACTGGTACTGGTAATATAAGAGACATATATCATATAACATATTAAATATCTTCAACATTCTGGTGTCAGAAGTCCAGTAACGAAGAAGCCTTAACATTGGCATCAGAAGTCCTCCACAGTCTTCATTTCTCTTCTTCTAGTATATTTTAATCTCGCACTAAAACTCTTATCTGGCAGATTTTAGAAACAAAAACTGCCTATCAACAGTATAAGGGATACAGATTTGGCCGTACCTACCACACTCTGCCCGCTGTCTCGTTGACTAAGGATAACAAATTAAACTGTCAGCTTTCACAAAAGAACCACCACAACAGTCACCACATAAGTTTTCAAACAATTTAATACGAGACTATTTTGTTCCTTCTTCTTTTTATTTGTACACTCTGAGACGTCTGCTTGAATGTTTTCAAAGAAAGCAGTAGTCATTTTGAGGCTATTTGAATCTCCGTAGAGCTTTTCCATGAATGGTACCGGTGTCGGCCAAATAAGCTTTCTCTGTACCGCATATGTTGGGCAAGTTTTAAGCAGACGTTCAGCAGTCGTTTTATCAGTGCCACAGTTATACTGATCGGTAGTTTCCATCTGTAGTTTGTTGAATAGATGGTATCTCAATCTGTTGGGGCCAGTGTTGAATAGATGGTATCTCAATCTGTTGTGGCCAGTGTTGAATAGATGGTATCTCAATCTGTTGTGGCCAGTGTTGAATAGATGGTATCTCAATCTGTTGTGGCCAGTGTTGAATAGATGGTATCTCAATCTGTTGTGGCCAGTGTTGAATAGATGGTATCTCAATCTGTTGTGGCCAGTGTTGAATAGATGGTATCTCAATCTGTTGTGGCCAGTGCAGAGTCTGAAGACTACCATTTGTTCTATAAACCTCTTTGCTTCCTGGAAAGTCAGGCTGAGATAGATTTAAATAAATATTTATCAGTCGTGGAATGACATGAATTAGACCCAAATTCCATGTCATAATTCCTTTCTTACTGCTAGATTTCTACATGAAATTTGTTTTCCACATGAAATGGTTTCTTACTGCTAGATTGAAGTGCAGATCAGAAAAGAGACACAATCTATGTACAAGCAAACAAATGAGTTAACAGGCAGAAGGATACAGTCATTGCCGGTTTGAAATCAAAAGAAAGAGCATTGTTAATGGGTAATCAGAACATGATAGAAAGGTGGACAGAATACATCAAGGAGCTGTATGATGATTAAAGACCAGATTTGAAGGACCAGGGCAGTTGTGAAGGACCTCCAATACTTGTGGCAGAGGCAGAAGATGCCATGCGCCACATGAAGAAAGGCAAAGCTCCTGGACCAGATAATATAACTGTAGATGAAATGGAAGCTTTGGGAGCCTTTGGAGTAGAAGTGAAAACAAAACTCTTAAATGACATCTACAACAGTGGTCAAATACCTGATGATGTACTAACATCCATATTCATAGCTTTACCAAAGAAACCCAGAGCCATGGAATGTGAAGAACATCGCACTATTAGTCTTATGAGTCATGTGATCAAAATATTATTATGAATTATCATGAGAAGAGCGAGAAATAACATTTTAAAAAAAAAGTGATGAACAGTGTGGATTTGTAGAACGTAATGGCACAAACAATGCTATATATATATATATATTCATCATCATCAGTTGCCGTCTCCACAACGAAGGTTGGCTGTAATGGATCTCCGTCTTCTGTCTCTTGTCTTGGTGGTGCACTCTGACAGACTCTTTCCTGTCCATCTCTTGATGTTATCTTCCCACTTATAGCGATGTCTTCCCCTTGCACGTTTGCCTTCAACTCTCCCTTCTGTTATGGTCTTCTGCAAGGTGTTATGCCTTTTTATGTGGCCAAAGTATTTTAGCTGCCGAACTTTGACCTCTCTCATTAGTTCTCTTTTCATACCTAGATTTTCTAGGACCTCCTTATTTGTTTTCATCTCTTTCCATGAGATACGCCCCATTCTTCTATATATCCACATTTCAAGAGCCTCAATTCTTTCTTCCAAATGCTTATTCATCGTCCATGTTTCCGCACCATACAGAAATGCAGAAAATATATATAACACTTTATGATTCTCAGTTTTAATTTGTGAGATAACTGTTTAGATGTCAGTATATGTTTCATGTTGTTGAATGTAGCTTTGGCCATTCCTATTCTCTTCTTGATTTCTGTTTCACATCTGCCATCTTCTGTTATTATATGACCAAGATATACGTAGCTCTTGACTTGTTCCAGGATTCTCCCATTTACGCTTATCTTTAATGTGGGTTTATCGTCTGTTTTGCTAATTATCATAGTTTTTGTTTTCTCAATATTAATGTCGAGCCCATATTCATGACTTATACTGTTCACTTGCTTCACTAGTTCTTGTAACTCCTGTTTGCTTTCAGCTAACAACACGGTATCATCTGCATATCTAAGGTTGTTTATTGAGATTCCACTGATGTTCAGTCCTGGTATTTCCTGTATCTGTTTGAAAATTTGTTCGGTGTATAAATTAAATAGGCAGGGGGACAGCACACAACCTTGTCTGACTCCTCTTTTTATGTCTATGTATGGATATATATATTACAAGAACATTAATAGAAAGAGCCATATAGGTGAAGACAGATCTGAACTTGTGCTTTATAGATTACACTAAGGCATTCGACAAGGTGAAACATGAGGAAATTATAAAAATGTTAGAAAGCATGAACATTCATGGTAACGACTTGACGATAATAAAGAACATATACTGGCAACAAAAGCAGTTGTAAGAATTAGTAGCCAAATAGGAACGAATCAGCAAGTAAAAAAAGGGTGTCAGGCAGGGATATGTGCTGTCACCTGATCTGTTTAACCTGTACAGTAAAAAATATAATGAGATCTCTAGAGGACTTGCCAGGAATATCATTTGACGGACATTATTTAATCAACTTAAGATACGCTGATGATGTAGTCTTAATAGTAAAAAGTGAAAAAGAGCTGCAGGAAATGGTTAATACAATAGTGAGAGACATTGAAAATAAAGGCCTCTGCCTTAATAGAAAAACGACAGAAGTAATGGTTGTCTCAAAGAAAAGGGCTTCCCCAGAATGCTCTATCAAAGTGAATGAAACAGTTTTAAAACAAGTCAATAAATTCAAATACCTGGGCACATTAATAACAACGGATGGAAGATGCATCTCAGAAATAAAGATCAGACTAGCTCAAGCACAAGCAGCTTTCTATAAAATGAGTATTTTGTACAACAATTCCTTTTTATTGGAAGTAAGAAAGAGAGTTCTTCAGTGTTTTATAGAACCAATTCTTACATATGGGAGTGAGTCATTGACAATTGGTAAACAAGCAGGGAGGGCAGTAGAGGCCACAGAGATGTGGTTTTACAGAAGAATGTTAAAAATACCATGGACAGTCAAAAAGATAATGATAATGTCCTGAAAGAGGCCAATGATCAAAGGAAACTTATTTCACAAGTTAGAAAGAAGCGATCCACTTTTGTTGGGCATGTTATGAAAAGAGGAAAGCTGGAGATATCCTAACAACAGGTGAGATTGAGGGGAAAAGAGATAGGGGAAGACACAGAGAGCAAATACTGGACTGTTTGACATCGTGACATGGACAGAAATCAACAGCAGAATTGATAAATTGTACTGGAGACATGAAGTTGTGGAAAGACATGATCTCCTACGCCACTAGGCATGGTACTTGAAGAAGAAGATTTTAACAGGACTCTTTATTCTCTTCCATATCCGATTACTTTTTTGACATCCGCACCGCACGGTGCTCCTCAATACTAGAAAAAATTGCGCACCATTTTCATACACAATCACTGACACTGTTACCGCACGTATGCTCACAAGGATCCCCGTTACACACTCATTGTGGCATGCTGGGAATAAGGTGTTAGACCATATTTTATTGACCATAGGCACACTAAGGCTGATGTGGTCAGCCTCACGCCGGCCGCCTTATATTTCCAAGAGTTGCTCTGGTACCCACTTCAAGAGGCTAGGTCGACCCCAGAGCCGTCTGAAAAGCTAGGAAGCCAGTGCACTAACTACTGCGCAACAGCTGCTCCCTCCAATGCTCACAAGTCAGATGTAATAAACAAACTAGTCCAGTCAGTCACACTTCACATTCAATCCGATACAAACATCATAAAAATGCTCCCATGAAGCACATGTATTATAAATTCATCAACACAGAGGATGGCTACTAGGAAAGTAGTCTTGTACATTGGCTGTCTGGGTCAGCACCAGGCAGATGGACTTCCTAAGGAACACCTCTTGTCTTTTCCCTGGCATGGCAGCTGAGGGTGATAGGATATTTCCACCATATCTTGCAAATATATGGCATGGCGGCTGAGGGTGATAGGATATCTCCACCATATCTTGCAAATATATGGCATGGCGGCTGAGGGTGATAGGATATCTCCACCATATCTTGCAAATATATGGCATGGCGGCTGAGGGTTATCTGGTCCTCCAGGTTGGGGGTTTTAACATAGGGCTGACACCCGTCTATGTAAAAAAAAATAAGAAGTTACGGAAACAACAACGAATAAACAAATTTTGCTGCGGGACGGACATCCGGAGTCTGAGGCTCGTATGACTGTCAGTGGTGAAAGCCGAAAGGAAGCCACTGACATGAGAACGGACGTCCTGACCGCAAAACATGATACAAGAATAGGATTCTGGAATGTCAGGACAATGAATGAGACGGGGAAACTAAAACAGGTCACGGCAGAAATGAGAAACTATAGGTTACACATTCTAGGGATAAGAAACAGTACTTTACTCTGGAAGAGAGGATGGACAGCACAATGAAGGCGTAGCCATTATTCTACAGAAAGGAATAGGAAGGACATTACTGGAATGGAAACCCATCAACAACAGACTGATAAGATTAAGATTGAGAGGTAGATTCACCAATACTACAATAATACAATGCTACGCACCAACGAATGACAGCGATGAAGAGGTCAAGGATGAATTCTATCAACAACTGCAGAAAGAAATGGAAGACACACCTAGATATGATCTTATTATAGTAATGGGAGACCTCAATGCGAAAGTTGGTGCACACAATACATATAATGAAAGAGTAATGGGGAAATGCGGCAGCGGAACAGCAAACGAAAATGGGGATAAATTAATAAGTTTCTGTAGTATTAACAACCTGGTCATTGGAGGAACACTTTTCCCACATAAAGAAATTCACAAATTAAGATAGGAATCACCAAATGGTCGGGACAGAAACCAGATAGACCACATCATGATTAACGGTAGATGGAGACATGCATTACAAGATGTGAAGGTAAGAAGAGATGCAGATGTGGGAAGTGATCACCATTTAGTAGTAGCAAAACTAAGAAGGTCTGGACCAACTGTAACTACACAGAAAAGGTTTGACATCAGCAAATTGAAGGACCCCCTTACCAGGAAATCTTTTGCGGCTGACATAAAGAAACGATATCAATTTGCCAAAAGTCAGGAAAAGACATTGACTGAAGATGTAGACCACAAATTCAACACCATTTCAACAATATATAAGGAAAGCAGCAAATCATGCTTGGGGTTCCAGGAAAGGAAGAAGCAAGACTGGATAACACCAGAAACATTAAACACCATAACACTGAGAAAGGAAATGAAAAGAAAGAAAACAGAAGCGAAGTCCCCCAGGTTAAAGCAACTATATAGCGAACAGTACAGTTGTGGTAAAGTGGGATGATATAAATATTTATAGGGGACTTAGTGTACTGGCTGAGATCAGCTGTGAAGGTATCTGTATCTAATAAGTGTGGTGTATTACAGATGACCTTACTTTGCTACCACATTTAGACCTCAGTCAGACTTATTCTGGAATATTGTGATGACTACGTTGAATGTCTAGGGTTATGATAGTGATGAAGTGTATGTTCACAACAACCAACAGACAGATAAACAATTTAATTAATTTAATCCACAATACTTTACAACACTGTGACACTCACATACGTAGAACACTCTATAAGACTATCTTAATAAGTCAAGTGGTAACTTATAAAATATGTATTAATTCCTTTCAATAATAGATATCCTGATTCAACTACAAAGTGAACCAGGAATCACAATCAAATGTAATCACAAGTTGTATGTACACAATTTATAGATAGGATATTTGTATTGACATATATTATTATTACAATATGTGTGTAAGTAGTGATGTAGTTCTTCTTCTTCTTCGATCCTTAACCACCGACCGTCAAAGCAGTCAGTGGCCATCACGCCTAGTGGCGTCTTGTAGGGCAACAACAAATTGATTCCACTTTGCACGGTCGGTGGCCATCCTTCGTACAGTGCCCCAACTCTGGTTCACCCCCCGCATCTCAGCCTCCACAGTCCTCCGCCAAGCTGTCCTCGGTCGGCCTCTCCCTCGCTTTCCCCCAGGGGTCCAAAACATAGCTGTTCCCGTGATGGCATCGGGGTCTCTTCTGAGGACATGACCAACCCAGCTCCAGCGTCTGCCAGCTATGATGGTGTGCATGTCCTCTTGCTTGCTACGAGTAAGCAGATCTTGGTTGGTGATGGTATTCGGCCAAAAGATGCGGTGAATTTTTCTTAGGCATGTTGTGTGAAAAGAGGACAATTTCGACATTTCCTTCTCTGCGACTCTCCAGCACTCCGCACCACAGAGAAGCACAGAAAGCACGCAACTCTGGTATAATCTTAACTCTGCGCCTGTGCTGTACTGGGAGGACCTCCAGATGTTATTTAGGCCAAAGAAGGCCGTTCTTGCCCCATTCACTCTGACGCTGATGTCCCCGCCTGCCCCACCGTCCGGTGTCACTATGCTTCCTAGGTATGTGAAGGTATCTGTCTGTACCAGTTGCAGTGATGTAGTACTATGAGGTAATACTGGCGATTCAAGCTAAGTTGTTGTTGTCATCATGACTTCAAGTGTTTGTTTCTGGTGGAAATAGTATTGGAAATGTTCACAGTTTCTTTTATTTGAAACAAATAATTGTCCCTCTTGATTTAATGTACAGTCAATTTTAGAGGGGGTATACACAAGATTGAGCTGCTCTGGCCAACGAAATCTTAACTTCGGTGTGGGCGGCAGGATAACTGACTCCTCTGCTCGTTTGCTTCACCGTATTCTTGAGAAACAACACTGGTCGTTATCTTGACCAAGGAGTATGCTATCAGCCTCTGGATTCAGCACAACTCAGACCAGGTGCTGCTTTAATACTTTAATACTATATGCATGTGAAACATGGACTGTATACAGGCGCCACGTAAAGAAGCTAAACCACTTCCATACAGTCTGTCTCAGGAAGATAATGAACATCAAATGGCAAGACAAGATCCCGTATACCGCCGTTCTTGTCAGAGCTGGTATCCCTAGTATTGATACTATTCTGATGCAGTCACAGATTCGCTGGGCAGGTCATGTAGTCCGCATGCCAGACCATCGACTGCCAAAGATACTCTTTTATGGTGAGATGCAGAAGGGTAAACGCTCCCATGGTGGCCAAAAGAAGCGCTTCAAAGACACGTTAAAGACGTCATTGAAAACCTTTGACATAAACCCAGACACATGGGAAACTGCTGCGCAAGACCGAACAGCTTGGCGCACATCTCTTCGTAAAGGTGCAGTGGCATGCGAATCATCCAGAAGAGCAGCAGCGGAACAGCGAAGACAAGCTAGAAAGGACCGTGAAATAAAACCTTCACATGAAGCAAACATTCCCTGCCCACACTGTCCGAGATCTTTCCAGGCCCGCATCGGGCTCATCAGTCACCTCCGTACCCATAGACTAACCTAACATATTCCTAAATAATTGGATGAACAGAGTGGTCTTCATCACCCGTGATGGACGAACAACAACACCACGGTCCCTGAAATGGAGAAGGTTTTGCCTCCTTCTTCATAACTAGAATACAATCTATTTCCACACATAGTTACATGACCGTACAAACATAGAGTTCAGTGCTGTAGGCCAACTGCTAGCTTTTCATGTGACAAAATTATATCCACCAGTATTCCTCTCCCTAATGGTTACAACGCCTCTGCAATTCCAGCGTTAATCCCTTCCATATGATAGTATAGGTGTCATGTTACTATATGGCAATTCAATAGATTTAAATAATCAATTATACTCCTCTCGGGCAGGCCTTTACATGGTGGGAGCAATCTCTAGGCCTTGCCTCATGTTTGCTACTGAACGACATACACACACAGACACAATTTATCATTTCACATTCAATTTTCATATAATGTATATATATATAAGAATTAGGTCTAGCTTACCACAATTCATGGAAATAAAAAACAAGTACGTTGTCTGGCGATGAATTCTGGCACAATTTTGATCTGCCCTATTCCAGGCTTATTCCTTTGTTATAAAGAATTAGCTTGATCACAACGCCTTGCTTCTCACAAATATACTTTTAAAACTGGCGATGAACTGACGCCTCTAGTTGACTATATCTGCGGTTCTACCCAATGAAACCTTGTTACAAGAGCGTTTGAAAAAAAATGTACCCATCCTACGTTTCCCTTAACAACCAAAATAGTATTTGCAGTTCAACTAATAAAGTTTCGTCTTACATATTTCTACAGCCAATCAAATCGTATCTAACATATTGGCCTCATTTCCCTAAAGCCGTGTTGTTTCAAACCCGCCATAAAAAAAAATATAAGCAGAAATGATCTGGTGCTGTCAGACACCCCCACTATAGTATTTTTGCTATAATTTGTCAATTAATAGACTATTTGCGTAACACATAACATATTCTTTGTCAGCAAGTCCTAATGTACAAGAATATATAAGTTTAAAGAAGCTAAGTGGCGGGGTTCAAAATATGTATTTTTAGAAGATAGTCGTGTATTTGTTTTTTACCACCCGTTCACTTCTATGTCATGGGATGTCTTATGTACTGTCAGGAGCTTAGATGTAAATCAGTAGAATGTCAGGTTTCCTGATAAGAGCTAAGATTGAGTCAGGACAGTTTGTTAACTCTTTAGTTTTTTAACACTGTTTATTTGAAAAAAATCAGGTCTACATGCGTTTTGCATGTGATCGGCGGTCCTTTTGAACCGCGAGACGACGTAGCACTAATTGCTTCGCTCCGTCTATCCGTTTATGTCTCTGCGTATTCCGTCTGTCTTCCTAGGCTAACATTTTGTGTATAATGAAATTAATGGTAGCATTCGTTATTTGGGTCATTATGCCGATTGCCTATCAAGGTCGTCTAACAATTATAGTACACGTCTTATACCGTGGGTGTGGCGACACATTTTTTTGTAGAATGCAGTAGGAAAAGCAAAGATCGTGTTTTGCGCTATGACTGCGTTATTACTCTCAGGCTTTTCTGCCATTGGGAAAGCACTGGTCTTGCTCCATTCTTCTTTCTTTCTGTATTATTTGCTTTCTGCTTTTACAGTTATTATCTAATTTATATATATATTCTAATTTATATATGGGGATTAGAATTTTTACTACAACAGTCAGCTGGACAAGGAAGTTAAACGCCAAACCCAAGAGAACAAAAGGAATTTCCTAGACGATCTTGCAAGACAGGCAGAAGAGGCAGCACTGAGAAATGAACAAAGCACAGTATACAAAATAACTAAATTCATCAGCGGAAAACGAGGTGCAAACAATATTACATTAGTAAGATATAAGCAAGGAAATCTCATCACGACAGCAGATGGACAAGAAACAAGATGGGCAGAGCACTTCAGAGAAACTCTGAACAGGGAACCACCAGAGACACAATTGAATGTTCCTGAGGCTGAAAACGATCTAAATGTAAATACAGACATTCCACGAAAAGAAGAAATCATCACAGCAATCAAAGGGTTAAAGAACGGAAAAGCTCCTGGCCATGATAACTTAAATGTAGAGCTATTTAAGACAGACCCTGAGCTAGCAGCAGAACTATTAGAACCACTATTTGCACAAGTGTGGAAAACTGGGACAACACCATCAGAGTGGAACAAAGGAATAATTGTCAAATTGCCCAAGAAGGGAAATCTTGCAGACTGCAATAATTGGAGAGGAATCACTCTTCTCTCAGTTCCCAGCAAAATATAGGCAGGATAATTATACAGAGAATTTCAAAAGCAGTAGACCACAAACTGAGGAAAGAACAAGCAGGATTTAGAAAGAACAGAAGATGTGTAGATCATATATTCACTCTGACGAACATTATAGAGCAGTGCTCAGAATGGCAAAGACAGCTGTACATTAACTTCGTTGATTTTGAAAAGGCTTTTGACAGCATACATAGGGACAGTTTATGGAAAATACTGAGGACTTATGGAATTCCAAGCTGCATAGTGTCAATCATAAAAAGCCTCTATGCCAACTTTACGTGTAGTGTTGGGCAGAGCAACCTAACCTTTGAGGTGAAGACTGGAGTACGACAGGGATGCCCCTTATCAACCACTCTATTTTTAACAGTCATAGACTGGGTGATGCGCCAGACAACAGAGGGCAGTCCAAGAGGAATAAGATGGACTACATTTTCTACATTGGAAGATCTGGAATATGCAGATGAAATTGCACTACTAGCACATTCACATCAACACATCCAAGAAAAAACGGATAGACTTAATAAATTTGGCCAGCAGGTGGGCTTGAACATCAATTTAAAGAAGTCAGAGGTCATGACGCTCAATGTGAACAACCCTGAGCCCATATCAGTAAGGAATCAGCAACTGATACAGACAGACACCTTCACATACCTAGGATGCATAGTAACACCAGACGGCGGGGCAGGCAAAGACATCAACATCAGAATGAATAAGGCAAGAACAGCCTTTTTTAGCCTAAACAACATCTGGAAGTCCTCTCAATACAGAACAAGCACAAAATTAAGATTATATCAGAGCTGTGTGCTTTCTGTGCTTCTCTATGGTGCAGAATGCTGGAGAGTTACAGAGAAGGAAATGTCGAAATTGTCCTCTTTTCACACAACATGCCTAAGAAAAATTCACCGAATCTTTTGGCCGAATACCATCACCAACCAAGATCTGCTTACTCGGAGCAAGCAAGAGGACATGCACACCATCATAGCTGGCAGACGCTGGAGCTGGGTTGGCCATGTCCTCAGAAGAGACCCTGATGCCATCACAAGAACAGCTATGCTTTGGACCCCTGAAGGAAAACGAAAGAGAGGCCGACCAAAAACAACCTGGCGGAGGACTGTGGAGGCTGAGATGCAAAGAATGAACCAGAGTTGGGGCACTGTACGAAGGATGGCCGCCGACCGAGCAAAGTGGAATCAATTTGTTGTTGCCTTACAAGACGCCACTAGGCGTGATGGCCACTGACTGCTTTGACGGTCGGCGGCTAAGGATCAAAGAAGAAGAAGCTGAGGGTGATAGGATATTTCCACCATTTCTTGCAAATATATGGCATGGCGGCTGAGGGTGATAGGATATCTCCACCATATCTTGCAAATATATGGCATGGCAGCTGAGGGTGATAGGATATCTCCACCATATCTTGCAAATATATGGCATGGCAGCTGAGGGTGATAGGATATCTCCACCATATCTTGCAAATATATGGCATGGCGGCTGAGGGTGATAGGATATCCCCACCATATCTTACAAATATTATATTATGTATTATAGAAAAAAACTAGAATTATGGCGGGAAGTACGGGGATGTGTCGCCAATGTATTCTACAAATGTAACGAAGAAACTAAAATACAATCTATTTCCACACATAGTTACATGACCGTACAAACATAGAGTTCAGTGCTGTAGGCCAACTGCTAGCTTTTCATGTGACAAAATTATATCCACCAGTATTCCTCTCCCTAATGGTTACAACGCCTCTGCAATTCCAGCGTTAATCCCTTCCATATGATAGTATAGGTGTCATGTTACTATATGGCAATTCAATAGATTTAAATAATCAATTATACTCCTCTCGGGCAGGCCTTTACATGGTGGGAGCAATCTCTAGGCCTTGCCTCATGTTTGCTACTGAACGACATACACACACAGACACAATTTATCATTTCACATTCAATTTTCATATAATGTATATATATATATATATAAGAATTAGGTCTAGCTTACCACAATTCATGGAAATAAAAAACAAGTACGTTGTCTGGCGATGAATTCTGGCACAATTTTGATCTGCCCTATTCCAGGCTTATTCCTTTGTTATAAAGAATTAGCTTGATCACAACGCCTTGCTTCTCACAAATATACTTTTAAAACTGGCGATGAACTGACGCCTCTAGTTGACTATATCTGCGGTTCTACCCAATGAAACCTTGTTACAAGAGCGTTTGAAAAAAAAAATGTACCCATCCTACGTTTCCCTTAACAACCAAAATAGTATTTGCAGTTCAACTAATAAAGTTTCGTCTTACATATTTCTACAGCCAATCAAATCGTATCTAACATATTGGCCTCATTTCCCTAAAGCCGTGTTGTTTCAAACCCGCCATAAAAAAAATATAAGCAGAAATTATCTGGTGCTGTCATACACCCCCACTATAGTATTTTTGCTATAATTTGTCAATTAATAGACTATTTGCGTAACACATAACATATTCTTTGTCAGCAAGTCCTAATGTACAAGAATATATAAGTTTAAAGAAGCTAAGTGGCGGGGTTCAAAATATGTATTTTTAGAAGATAGTCGTGTATTTGTTTTTTACCACCCGTTCACTTCTATGTCATGGGATGTCTTATGTACTGTCAAGAGCTTAGATGTAAATCAGTAGAATGTCAGGTTTCCTGATAAGAGCTAAGATTGAGTCAGGACAGTTTGTTAACTCTTTAGTTTTTTTAACACTGTTTATTTGAAAAAAATCAGGTCTACATGCGTTTTGCATGTGATCGGCGGTCCTTTTGAACCGCGAGACGACGTAGCACTAATTGCTTCGCTCCGTCTATCCGTTTATGTCTCTGCGTATTCCGTCTGTCTTCCTAGGCTAACATTTTGTGTATAATGAAATTAATGGTAGCATTCGTTATTTGGGTCATTATGCCGATTGCCTATCAAGGTCGTCTAACAATTATAGTACACGTCTTATACCGTGGGTGTGGCGACACATTTTTTTGTAGAATGCAGTAGGAAAAGCAAAGATCGTGTTTTGCGCTATGACTGCGTTATTACTCTCAGGCTTTTCTGCCATTGGGAAAGCACTGGTCTTGCTCCATTCTTCTTTCTTTCTGTATTATTTGCTTTCTGCTTTTACAGTTATTATCTAATTTATATATATATATTCTAATTTATATATGGGGATTAGAATTTTTACTACAACAGTCAGCTGGACAAGGAAGTTAAACGCCAAACCCAAGAGAACAAAAGGAATTTCCTAGACGATCTTGCAAGACAGGCAGAAGAGGCAGCACTGAGAAATGAACAAAGCACAGTATACAAAATAACTAAATTCATCAGCGGAAAACGAGGTGCAAACAATATTACATTAGTAAGATATAAGCAAGGAAATCTCATCACGACAGCAGATGGACAAGAAACAAGATGGGCAGAGCACTTCAGAGAAACTCTGAACAGGGAACCACCAGAGACACAATTGAATGTTCCTGAGGCTGAAAACGATCTAAATGTAAATACAGACATTCCACGAAAAGAAGAAATCATCACAGCAATCAAAGGGTTAAAGAACGGAAAAGCTCCTGGCCATGATAACTTAAATGTAGAGCTATTTAAGACAGACCCTGAGCTAGCAGCAGAACTATTAGAACCACTATTTGCACAAGTGTGGAAAACTGGGACAACACCATCAGAGTGGAACAAAGGAATAATTGTCAAAAGTTCCCAGCACCATCAGAGTGGACCACAAACAAAGGAATTTAATGTGTCAAATTGCCCAGAAGAAGGGAAATCTTTTGACAGCATACATAGGGCAATAATTGGAGAGGAATCACTCTTCTCTCAGTTCCCAGCAAAATATAGGAAGGATAATTATACAGAGAATTTCAAAAGCAGTAGACCACACAACACATCCAAGAAAAAACGGATAGACTTAATAAATTTGGCCAGCAGGTGGGCTTGAACATCAATATAAAGAAGTCAGAGGTCATGACGCTCAATGTGAACAACCCTGAGCCCATATCAGTAAGGAATTAGCAACTGATACAGACAGACACCTTCACATACCTAGGATGCATAGTAACACCAGACGGCGGGGCAGGCAAAGACATCAACATCAGAATGAATAAGGCAAGAACAGCCTTTTTTAGCCTAAACAACATCTGGAAGTCCTCTCAATACAGAACAAGCACAAAATTAAGATTATATCAGAGCTGTGTGCTTTCTGTGCTTCTCTATGGTGCAGAATGCTGGAGAGTTACAGAGAAGGAAATGTCGAAATTGTCCTCTTTTCACACAACATGCCTAAGAAAAATTCACCGAATCTTTTGGCCGAATACCATCACCAACCAAGATCTGCTTACTCGGAGCAAGCAAGAGGACATGCACACCATCATAGCTGGCAGACGCTGGAGCTGGGTTGGCCATGTCCTCAGAAGAGACCCTGATGCCATCACAAGAACAGCTATGCTTTGGACCCCTGAAGGAAAACGAAAGAGAGGCCGACCAAAAACAACCTGGCGGAGGACTGTGGAGGCTGAGATGCAAAGAATGAACCAGAGTTGGGGCACTGTACGAAGGATGGCCGCCGACCGAGCAAAGTGGAATCAATTTGTTGTTGCCCTACAAGACGCCACTAGGCGTGATGGCCACTGACTGCTTTGACGGTCGGCGGCTAAGGATCAAAGAAGAAGAAACTGAGGGTGATAGGATATTTCCACCATTTCTTGCAAATATATGGCATGGCGGCTGAGGGTGATAGGATATCTCCACCATATCTTGCAAATATATGGCATAGCAGCTGAGGGTGATAGGATATCTCCACCATATCTTGCAAATATATGGCATGGCAGCTGAGGGTGATAGGATATCTCCACCATATCTTGCAAATATATGGCATGGCGGCTGAGGGTGATAGGATATCCCCACCATATCTTACAAATATTATATTATGTATTATAGAAAAAAACTAGAATTATGGCGGGAGGTACGGGGATGTGTCGCCAATGTATTCTACAAATGTAACGAAGAAACGTGGATGTAGAAGGAGAGGTAGGGGAGAGAGAGCAACAAATGTAACGAAGAAACGTGGATGTAGAAGGAGAGGTAGGGGAGAGAGAGCAACAAATGTAACGAAGAAACGTGGATGTAGAAGGAGAGGTAGGGGAGAGAGAGAGCAACAAATGTAACGAAGAAACGTGGATGTAGAAGATGAGGTAGGGGAGAGAGAGAGCAACAAATGTAACGAAGAAACGTGGATGTAGAAGGAGAGGTAGGGGAGAGAGAGAGCAACAAATGTAACGAAGAAACGTGGATGTAGAAGGAGAGGTAGGGGAGAGAGAGAGCAACAAATGTAACGAAGAAACGTGGATGTAGAAGGAGAGGTAGGGGAGAGAGAGAGCAACAAATGTAACGAAGAAACGTGGATAGAAGGAGAGGTAGGGGAGAGAGAGAGCAACAAATGTAACGAAGAAACGTGGATGTAGAAGGAGAGGTAGGGGAGAGAGAGCAACAAATGTAACGAAGAAACGTGGATGTAGAAGGAGAGGTAGGGGAGAGAGAGAGAGCAACAAATGTAACGAAGAAACGTGGATGTAGAAGGAGAGGTAGGGGAGAGAGAGCAACAAATAAGAGCTGGTAAGAGAAAAACAAGACAGAAAGCGGACAGACTCTCTATGAATTACATACGTATAGGTGGGTGCCGGTACTGGAACTGTCGAGGTACCTACCAACTGGCAGACATTATTCAAACAATCATCTCTGATTTTTTTTTATATACCGGGTACTAATTCCTAGGTTTTAGATATTACACAAAGTAATGTAGGTCTGGCAGACGAGGACAAGAGATGTATGTGAAATATGAACTCCATTATGCATGGCTAAATATAAGTTGCCATTCTAATGAGGATGCAGAATTGCATGGAAGTTTACTGCATTTAAGCGTTCAAGAATGGCAAGTCTTCAATTTATATGCCTATGTGGATCGTCTTCCGGAAGGGTGTACCTAGGAGCTCCTGACAAAATTGCCCGAAGAACCTAACGAGATGTGCTTAATTGACGGTGATTTTAATGCTATATCTATGGAGTGGGGTAACTCCACAGAAAATAGACAGGGTGTTGCCTTGAGCCAGGTTTAAGCTTAAACTTATCCATTTTAAATTATGGACGCCCAAAAGGACTGGCATCTAAATCAGGGGATACTGATGGTGCCATAGACCTAGCATTCATTTCTAACGCTGCCGCCACTTTTGCACATTGGGAAGTAAAGCACGCTCAAGAAAGCGATCACCTACCCTGTGTAGCATTTAATTGCGAAGGAAAATGCTGCCACGCACAGGAAATCAAAACAGACTTTTCGGTGTCATACAGGCCCGGAAGCCCTGTGTACATATTGCGTCAAATTGCGAAACAAAAGACAACTCGAACACCTTTTACACAACCACCCCGGTGGAATGAGACAGTAGAGACAGCTTTTACACAACCACACCCCGGTAGAATGAGACAGTAGAGACTGCTTTTACACAACCACACCCCGGTAGAATGAGACAGTAGAGACAACATTTACACAACTACACCCCGGTAGAATGAGACAGTAGAGACAGCTTTTACACAACCACACCCCGGTAGAATGAGACAGTAGAGACAGCTTTTACACAACCACCCCCCGGTAGAATAAGACAGTAGAGACAGCATTTACACAACCACACCCCGGTAGAATTAGACAGTCGAGACAACATTTTCACAACTACACCCCGGTAGAATGAGACAGTAGAGACAACCCGGTAGAATGAGACAGTAGAGACAACATGGCTGAAAAAGGAAAGAGTGGATAGGCGATAGAGAAGGACAATGAGTGATAAAGAGGTGAAAGATTTTTAAGGAGAAAAAAACAAAGAGACATCAATAACTTTAAAGGCTTAACTAGAGAGGTCAAGGACACAGTGTGGGAGGTCTTTGTGACACAAGTGGACAGTGACAAAACACTGCAAAAATGTTGGTCCTTATATCGAAGAATGAGTAGGAAAGTACAAAGCAACAAATCCCTAGTGTTCTCAGCTCGACATGGACAGGCCTGAAGACCGATGCCGAAAAGGGACATGCATTACTCGAGCGTTATATTACTTACACAGATAAAGGGCATAAAAAAGCCACTGCCATGAAATTAAAGACTGTATTTTATTTGGGGGGTATGTGGCCGTGTATGTTTATACGGCACTAGTAGTTATATAGATTATATTTAGTCAGAGTTAATCTTTCATATGTTGTGGTGGTTCAAGTGCTTACTGGCCTTCCGCCAGAGATGGTGATACTTGACCTTTTGTTATTTTGTTTCAACCCAGGAATGTTCTTCCCTTTGAGTTTGGTGATAAGCAAAACCTATTCCAAAAGAAATTACTGTAAATTTCCACAAACAGCAATGTAGAAAAATTCAATTAGAGTTTATTGATGTCATTAGACAAACACAATTTCAAATGATGATTGGCAAGATGGAAAATACAATCCAACGTATATCCAAATAGAATAATATACTGATTTGTCTACTCAAAAACTTGTCTTTGTATCCTCAAAGACGAAGTTCACCTAACGCTATCTGTAAAAATTCTCTAGTCTAAAGTTATGGTTTCATTAGAATCATAAATCCTGAAATCTCTGCCTATCGCCCACAACTCTTCTATTTATACTATTTCTTCTTTTTTTCACTCCTTTTTTTCACACGACCCGTCCTTTTGTTCACACGGTACAATAATTAACATTTGCACTCCTCTCCTCAGCTTTTTGACATTTTTGCACACGACATTCTGTTATTTCGACTTTTTTTCACATGTGTGATCTTTTCCAACTTAACAATAGGATTTTTTAAAAAACCAGATCACACAAACATTCATTTCCCACTTTCGCGCTTATAAAACCCATTCATTATTATCTGGGACTGACCTACGTGTGCCCTGTCAGAGCAGTAACTGTCAACTGAACTCTGAATGAATACTGCGTTTTGTGTAAAAACGTCTTATTTGCTTTTAAGGTCTGCCATTCTTACATGTAGCATCTTCTAGCATATATAAATGCTTAGCGTGGAAGTAGGAGGGACAAAGCTAGCGTGAAAGGCCAAGTGGTCACATACGACCCTGGCCACACAAATGTATCCCAGAGGGAGACATTTGCGTACTATCAACTAAGTACCTCATGCTAGTGATTGTTATAAACGACTAACCAATTGGTAGAGTCTCTTAGAGAGAGAAATTTTTTTTTAAAATTTTGCTCGTAAAACGAGGGATCCCAGTATATTTATAATGCGTAAAACGAGGGATACATAAAATTTGTTAATTCACTTTGCCATTAAACAGTATTGATGCACACTACTTCTTAACGATATCAATATGAACAACGCTGTGCATTAGTCATCACCATAATGATAACATACTTAATGATAACATTTTTAAAAAAATAATCGCATACGATTTTCATGGGTTGTGCAAACAACACAAATAAAAACAAAACAAAAAAATACTTTGGCAATATTTAACAGAATTGACTAATATTCATTAAGTATTTAACAATCTTAAATGTAGTAGCTGCGACGAACATCAGCCCAACAGCATAGAACTAATGGTCAAACATCAGACCGTGGGACGCAAAAAAAATGTAATATACAAGCTCATATATATATATATATATATATATATATATATATATATATATATATATATATATATATATATATATATATATGCGTATATATATATATATATATATATATATATATATATATATATATATATATATATATATATATATATATATATATATATATATATATATATATATATATATATATATATATATATATATAATGACATGTGAATATACATACATGGCAATGTTAATCTATAAATTTATTATTAAAAAAATATGAACCGGAGTTGTACGCTCTCGTAACTGTCAATATAGAACGTGGTAAATATAATACAC
This sequence comes from Oreohelix idahoensis, assembly GCA_024509875.1. Classification (NCBI taxonomy): domain Eukaryota; kingdom Metazoa; phylum Mollusca; class Gastropoda; order Stylommatophora; family Oreohelicidae; genus Oreohelix; species Oreohelix idahoensis. The sequence goes on from JAMPIV010010965.1 coordinate 49,048, forward strand.
GCCACCAGGCGTGATGGCCGCTGACTGCTTTGACGGTTGGCAGTTATGGATCAAAGAAGGAGAAGAAATATAATACAATCATATGATACAGGCGACCCCAATCCTGCCACTGCGGTCAGTGATTTACCAGGATGTATATGGGTCTTAAACACACAAAATCTGGACAAGTTTGGTGAACTGTCTATGTGTTCGTCGCACAATATAAATATAGCATTATTAATATGGTTACATGGAGTTACAAAGTATTTATTAAAAAGTGTCTCTAATCTCCAACTTATGTAATGGTCGTGAATATGAGGGAGGACAACTATACCGATACAAATAACTATCGGGTGTTGGAGTATGAACTAACTCAGTTACCCTGAACCAAGTACCAAACTGTTTATAGGTTTGTCATCAAATATAAAATCTGCATACAAATGCATGTTCATAATAATGGACAACAATTTGTCAAGAAAATATACTGTAGCGTTCCGCTTACAACGTGACAAATGGTCAGGAAAATACAGGTACATCAATATGTGATGTTTATTTTTCAATACAAGGTGTAATGGACAACAATTTGTCAAGAAAATATACTGTAGCTTTCCGCTTACAACGTGACAAATGGTCAGAAAAATACAGGTACATAAATATGGGATGTTTATTTCTCAATTCAAGGTTTATCAACATGCGAAAATATCCGTTACCATGTTAGCGATTTCTCATGGAATTGTCATGGTGTGCATGTAACAATGTAGTATTTAGTATTTCGCCAATACGCGAACTGTGTTGATTAGCATATAAGTTTTACCCAATTTGTAAAATACTTGTATATCACCAAGTCAAATTTTAGGTGAAAATATACTGTTCAAAAAAAGAAACGCAACATTATTGCAGTGGTAATGGACACCAAATTTCAAACTTGTACCAAAATTTTATTATACGGAATTAATGTTTCAATCTTGGCGTGAAGAAACTTTCAGACTTTAACAATGAAATGATGTTCATTAAATTTGGTTTGGACTTTTATTCTTTGCGACTGAGGCCTCCGTTTCAGCAAGGTGTATGGCCTCTTCTGGCCTCTATCAGAGAACGACATCTCCTTGACATGGATCCGATTAGCCGTTGGATCTGTTGTTGTGGGATGGCTGCCCACTCTTCCCGCAGTGCAAGAGACAACTGTCGGAGATTGGCTGGAGCCACGTCTCGCTGGCGGAGTCGTCTATCGAGTTCATCCCATAAGTGTTCTATGGGGTTCATGTCTGATGACATGACTGGCCACGGAATGGTCTGGACGTTGTTGTCAGCGAGGAACTGGGTGGTGAGTTGTGCCACATGAGGTCGAGCGTTATCCTGCTGAAAAATCGACCCCCGTGCAGCCAGAAGTGGAAGGACGTGAGGACGAAGAATTTCAGCGACGTATCGTTGGGCATTCAGGCGTCCTTCAATTTGCACCAGGTCACTTCTTCCCATTAAGTTGATCGCCAACCACATCAGTACACCTCCACCACCATGTGGAGGAGCCTCATCAACGCTGTTCTGGGCGTAGCGCTCATGGACTCTGCGGTAAACTCTTCTCCATCTATCGCGTCGCTGGAGCACAAAAAATAATTCATCACTAAACCAAACCCGTCTCCAGTCATTACCAACGGTCCATTGACGATGCTGGTTCGCCCACTGCAGTCGGTTCTAGCGATGCCTGTCCGTAAGAACAGGACCTCTGTAGGATCTTCTAGCCCAAAGACCAGAGTCGTGCAGCCGGTTCCTGACCGTTTGATCTGAAATTCGACGAGCTGCTGACATTGACTGGACTGTGGAGGACGCAGATGCAAGTCGATTCCTGAGGTGACGCAGCCGTATGAAGCGGTCTTCGGCAGGATTTGTGACTCTTGGTCTTCCACTGCGAGGCCGGTCTGCCACTGAACCAGTTTCTTGAAATCGCCTCCAAAGGCGACTAATGGTGCTTCTAACCACATTAAATTGTATGGCCACTACACTTTGTGACTGTCCAGTCTGTAAACGTCCAATGATGATGAGTCGTTGTTCTCTAGTGAGATGAGCCATACTTGCGCATTGAATTTTCAACTGAATTTATTCGAGGAGAGTCAATCTTTTATAGGCATTCAATAATATGGTCAGAGAGTTTTGTTTTCAGTAAGTGTCACGGGATTGTCATGAACCTGTCACGAGTTATTGTTAAAAATGTTGTTTTGACCTTGACTTCTTTCATGACCTCACGAATCATGAGGTGAGTACAATTCAGGTAACCACGAGAAGTTAATGACCAGGTGGACACAGTCGATAGGTTGACTGATGTCCAATCAGCGAATATCTTTTATAAAAGTAACACCAAAAAGTTGCGTTTCTTTTTTTTGAACAGTATATATATGTCTCAGTTATTTAGTGGAGTGGGGTGTATATTGGGATAAATGACGGAGTAGGGTTTATCACAGTGGGAGGGGAACGAATGTCAGTCATGGGAATGTACTCGGAGGTCTTAGGGGCGTTAGCTGTGTCCATGGGGGTAACAATGTCCTCATTATCTTTTACCGATGTCCGCTGTGGACATCTCATCTTCTTGTACACATGGTATTTATACACTAAACCGCTTAAAATTTAAAACACCAATTATGCTAGGCAAAATCAATAGTACTGACACTCTAGTGTGTCGGGTCATGACCTCTGGTGTGTCTCACTGGATTCAGGAATGCGAGAAGGTTTGGTTCACAGACTACGAAGAAGTATTTATAGAATTTGATAGACACGTTAACATAGGTAAATTCCTGTTGAATATTGGGGAATGCTCGGAACGGGGCGTCGATTAAGAAACGCTCCGTCTGTGATGGAGCATGTCGGAGAAGGTGACAGGAGATGGACAGGCGTTTAGATGTGTAGGGAAGAATAAATTTGACGTCTGATTCGTCATATATCTGTGAGAAAGGGTCGTCGGCTTGAATAATGTGAATACGATCATTGAGGTCGTAAACAGCATCATTAAGAAAAATCGCCAAAATACATTCTCGATGCGATTGAACATTATAAAACGGTCTTTCCATTACACAAAAAGAAAGCTGTGAGTTAACACATTTAAAAAAAACTCTCATGTGTCACAATGGGAAAATATATGTGTGCGTATAGTGTGTTTGCTTTTGTCACAAAATTCACCAAGAGGGGAAAAAAACAAAAACTGTTGTAAAGCATAAGTCCTATTATAAAGATTTTCAAATGCAAAAGTCGTGTCATTTGTAGAAATGAGATAATTTAAAGTTCTGTTTAACCTGGATAACATAGTGTTGTAGATCGGAGAATATTTGCAAACGTTCTTCAATTTCTTGACGTAGCTGTGTAAAATATTTAATCATAATGACAGTCCATGTTGACGAAGAATCTGAAATAATTGTATAAAATTAAAACACAGTGGCGTGACGCCATAATAACTTGTTAGCATATGTGGGTGTTGCAGACGTCGTAACTGTCAATATCGTCAGTATCATCAGCAGGATCTTGACTGAGGCTGACATCTTTCTGAACAAAAAAAAATTTCTACCCAAAAAAATGGATACTAGTGACTTAAAATGATGGGGAACGAGGGGTAGTACTATGAAGTGTGAATACTTGTTGGGTATTATTGCTGGGGAAGTACCTTTTGTTACTAGAGAAGATTGATTCTCCAATAAACTAACAATCGTTGAACTGGACGTTTACGAATGTTGACATGAGGAACTTGGCGATTTCCCTCAAGGTAGCTTCTGTCACTCGTTGATCACAAGAGGATGGCGTATTTCGCACTGTCGAGTGCGTGGTGGCTGCTGTTGTCGAGGGTAAGGATGAAGTAGTTTTGCAATGGTGCACCTCATGCTGCGTGTTGTTGGGCTGTCTGCGTGTTCTTCGCAATTTCATACGTATGTGCTCTTGAGGTAACCTCACAAACTTTGTTAACGGTGGGGAGTCATCTGTTGAGCCAGAATATGGGCGCTTCATTGTTGTGCGAAATTTAGTGTAGTCTGGACTGTTCATACTTTCGTGGTCACTCTCGGGATTTGCTGTATCTAGGTCAGATTCGTGTCTCAATGGAGGTGATGGAAGAATAATATCTTCCTCAAGTGTGCATGTAGCGCTGTCTGCGTTTTCTTCATTACCCGGTATTGTGCGTCGAGTATCATTATCTTCAGTATACTGGATGTTGTAAATTGCTCTACTGTGAATCACTTGCAGGGGGGTCTCGTCTTCACTGTTGGATGTGCGTGGTTCAGTGACTGTGCTATCTTGGGAATTTGTCTGCCTGGCTGACTGTCTTACTGCTGTTGGAATGTGTCTAGACGATGTGTGGGTGTTCAATGGGTCATGTACCTGACTTGACCTGTCAACATCTGTTTGTGTTGCGACATAAATCATCTTTATTTTATTCACTTGCAGTGGGTGCATTTCTCTAGGTTGACTATTGATCATGGGTGCCCATTGCGTCTCATTTGATTTCATAAAACCGACCTGGTGATGTCTGTTAAGTGGTTTTCTCCATTGTTTTAGAGGACTGATATGTGCCGTTAGTCCATCTTCTGTTGTTATCATACATGTTTGTTGGTCAGTCATTGTAACATTATTTACTTCCCATATCTTTCGTTGTTTTATTCCATTGATAAAATTTCTAACAGCTATGCGACAATTTCTTTTATTGAGACTGTTCCAGTGGCTGTCGACAGTGGCTATGCGACCCGTGTTGTTGCTGTTGTCTCTATACTTGATCTGGGATCTTCTATTATAGTTATGTGGTGTGCTCTCTGAATCCCTCTGGCAATATGTATTGTTGCTCTCTGATTCTCTCCGGCAATATGTACTGTTGATCTCTGGTTCTCTCCAGTAATATGTATTGTTGATCTCTGGTTCTCTCCGGTAATATGTATTGTTGACCTCTGGTTCTATCTGGCAATATGTATTGTTGCTCTCTGGTTCTGTCCGGCAATATGTATAGTTGATTTCTGTTTCTCTCCAGCAATATGTATTGTTGATCTCTGGTTCTCTCCGGTAATATGTATTGTTGATCTCTGGTTTTCTCCGGTAATATGTATTGTTGATCTCTGGTTCTATCTGGCAATATGTATTGTTGCTCTCTGGTTCTCTCCGGCAATATGTATTGTTGATCTCTGGTTCTCTCCGGCAATGTGTATTGTTAATCTCTGGTTCTCTCCGGCAATATGTATTGTTGCTCTCTAGTTCTCTCCGGCAATATGTATTGTTGATCTCTGGTTCCCTTGGGCAATACGCATTTTTGATCTCAGGTTCTCTCTGGCAATATGTATTGTTGATCTGTGGTTCTCTCCGGTAATATGTATTCTTGATCTCTGGTTCTCTACGGCAATATGTATTGTTGATGTGTGGTTCTCTCTGGCAATATGTATTGTTGCTCTCTGTTCTCTACGGCAATATGTATTGTTAATCTCTTATCTGTGTCTGTTCATTAGCCATCTCCGTAATGTGTTAGAATCGCCCGTGAAGGGGGTTATTACCGAGCAAATTTGTTTATATTTATTATAGTGATCTACAATGGATAGCGTGTCTGATATCCGTTGCAACGCGGTCATTGTGGGTTCGGCCTCTACAGGTAAGGGTATGTTAGCAGGATGGACGTTTGCCTGTTGCATTTCCTGTTGCTGTTGAAGCTGCTGTGCATATAACGCATGTTGTTGTTGCTGTTGTTGCTGTAGTGTATACAACGCCTGTTGTTGCTGCTGTTGTTCTTGCCTTTGATCCATTACAATGATTATGCCTGTCTGCTTTCACCAAGAAAAAAGGGCAGGTCACGGCGCTAATTTGAACATGTAACCGAGCTGGTTACGGCATCAATTTGAAGATATGTGCCCGCGTCAGTTGTATGCGCAGGTCACAACATCAATTTGAAGATATGTGGCTGTGTAGGTTATACGGCACTGGTAGTTGTATAGATTTCATTTAGTCAGAGTTAATCTTTCAAATGTTGTTGTGGTTCAAGTCCTAACTGGCCTTCCGCCAGAGATGGTAATACTTGACCTTTACTCAGTTTTTCAACCCAGGAATGTTCTTCCCTTTGAGTTTGGTGATACGCAAAACAGTTTCAGCACAACAACGTATATCCAAAAGAAATTACTGTAAATTTCCACAAACAGCAAATGTAGAAAATTCAATCAGATGTTTTATTGAACGTCATTAGACAAGTACTGGTATTTTCACAATGATTTGGTTGTTTATCCACAAGGAAAATATGCATATATCCACAAGGAAAAATACATCCAACAGAAAAATAAACTGGTCTTGATAACCTCAAAGACGAAGTTCACCTAACATCATCTGTAAAATCCTCTAGTCTAAAATCATGGAATCATTGGAGTCATAAATCCTAAAATCACAAAATCACCCTCTTATCGCCCACACCTCTTCTATTTATACTCTTTCTTCTTTTTTCCCGCCTTTTTCCACACGACCCGTTCTTTTTTCACACGGTGCAATTTCTGCACACGACTCTCTGTTTTCGACTTTTTGCACACGGCTTTCTGTTATTTCGACTTTTTTCACATGTGTGATCTTTTCCAACTCAACAATTGGATTTTAAAAAAACCAGATCACACAAACATTCTTTTCCCACTTTCCGCGCATAAAACCCATTTATTATTATTTGGGACTGACCTACGTTTGCCCTGTCAGAGCAGTAACTGCCAACTGAACTTTGAATGATAATGCGTTTTGTGTAAAAACGTCTTATTTGCTTTTGAGGTCTGTCATTCTTATATGTAGCATATTATAGCACGTATAAATGCTTAGCGTGGAAGTAGTAGGGATAATGCTAGCGTGGAAGGCCAAGCGGTCACACAATAACACAAGTTAGAAAACAACAAATGTTAATATAAACTCACACCACCAACATCAATCAACTACAAATAACGACAGGTATTTAATGTTTACACTAAACTGAAAATAACATGACAGTAAATACCCTAATTCTAACCGGACAATTAGGTTGAACAGGGTGGACCAAAATGGTGGATGAGTGGAAACAAATAATCACGTTTTGCTAGTCCGGTCTTGTGCTATTTCCTTAAAAAAAAACAGCTTTTGAAAACAAGCCAGCTAATAGACACTAGTGGTCCTGTATCAGAGTTTAGTTTTTATCAACGATGCATCAGAGCATTTATGTTTGGAATGGCAATTGAACTCTGATTAAACCGATAAGTTCCTCCCTAGGTTAAAAGATACGTACCTCGTCACAAGAAACTACACACTACAAAGAAACTGAGGGGAAAAAAATTAAAAGTTTGACACAGTAATATAAGGTAAAGGTAAGATAAAGTTTGACACAGTAATATAAAGTAAAGGTAAGATAAAGTTTGACACAGTAATATAAAGTAAAGGTAAGATAAAGTTTGACACAGTAATATAAGGTAAAGGTACTATCCTATAAATTTGACACAGTAATATAAGGTAAAGGTAAGATAAAGTTTGACAGTATGTAGATAAAGTAAGTGTGAGGTAAAGTTTGACACAGTAATATGAGTATGGTAAGATAAAGTTTGACAGAGTAATATAAAGTAAAGGTAAGATAAAGTTTGACACAGTAATATAAAGTAAAGGTAAGATAAAGTTTGACACAGTAATATAAAGTAAAGGTAAGATAAAGTTTGACAGAGTAATATAAAGTAAAGGTAAGATAAAGTTTGACACAGTAATATAAGGTAAAGGTAAGATAAAGTTTGACACAGTAATATAAGGTAAAGGTAAGATAAAGTTTGACAGAGTAATATAAAGTAAAGGTAAGATAAAGTTTGACACAGTAATATAAAGTATAGGTAAGATAAAGTTTGACAGAGTAATATAAAGTAAAGGTAAGATAAAGTTTGACACAGTAAAGTAAAGGTAAGATAAAGTTTGACACAGTAATATAAAGTAAAGGTAAGATAAAGTTTGACAGAGTAATATAAAGTAAAGGTAAGATAAAGTTTGACACAGTAATATAAAGTATAGGTAAGATAAAGTTTGACAGAGTAATATAAAGTAAAGGTAAGATAAAGTTTGACACAGTAATATAAAGTAAAGGTAAGATAAAGTTTGACACAGTAATATAAAGTATAGGTAAGATAAAGTTTGACAGAGTAATATAAAGTAAAGGTAAGATAAAGTTTGACACAGTAATATAAAGTATAGGTAAGATAAAGTTTGACACAGTAATATAAGGTAAAGGTAAGATAAAGTTTGACACAGTAATATAAAGTAAAGGTAAGATAAAGTTTGACACAGTAATATAAAGTAAAGGTAAGATAAAGTTTGACACAGTAATATAAAGTAAAGGTAAGATAAAGTTTGACACAGTATGACGTCCCAGGAGACAAACATAATTATATAAAGTAAAGGTAAGATAAAGTTTGACACAGTAATATAAAGTAAAGGTAAGATAAAGTTTGACACAGTAATATAAAGTAAAGGTAAGATAAAGTTTGACACAGTAATATAAAGTAAAGGTAAGATAAAGTTTGACACAGTAATATAAAGTAAAGGTAAGATAAAGTTTGACACAGTAATATAAATTGTAAGATAAAGTTTGACAGAGTAATATAAAGTAAAGGTAAGATAAAGTTTGACACAGTAATATAAAGTAAAGGTAAGATAAAGTTTGACACAGTAATATAAAGTAAAGGTAAGATAAAGTTTGACAGAGTAATATAAAGTAAAGGTAAGATAAAGTTTGACACAGTAATATAAAGTATAGGTAAGATAAAGTTTGACACAGTAATATAAGGTAAAGGTAAGATAAAGTTTGACACAGTAATATAAAGTAAAGGTAAGATAAAGTTTGACACAGTAATATAAAGTATAGGTAAGATAAAGTTTGACACAGTAATATAAGGTAAAGTTAAGATAAAGTTTGACACAGTAATATAAAGTATAGGTAAGATAAAGTTTGACACAGTAATATAAGGTAAAGTTAAGATAAAGTTTGACACAGTAATATAAAGTATAGGTAAGATAAAGTTTGACACAGTAATATAAAGTAAAGGTAAGATAAAGTTTGACACAGTAATATAAAGTAAAGGTAAGATAAAGTTTGACACAGTAATATAAAGTAAAGGTAAGATAAAGTTTGACACAGTAATATAAAGTATAGGTAAGATAAAGTTTGACAGAGTAATATAAAGTAAAGGTAAGATAAAGTTTGACACAGTAATATAAAGTATAGGTAAGATAAAGTTTGACACAGTAATATAAGGTAAAGGTAAGATAAAGTTTGACACAGTAATATAAAGTAAAGGTAAGATAAAGTTTGACACAGTAATATAAAGTATAGGTAAGATAAAGTTTGACACAGTAATATAAGGTAAAGTTAAGATAAAGTTTGACAGAGTAATATAAAGTAAAGGTAAGATAAAGTTTGACAGAGTAATATAAAGTAAAGGTAAGATAAAGTTTGACACAGTAATATAAAGTATAGGTAAGATAAAGTTTGACAGAGTAATATAAAGTAAAGGTAAGATAAAGTTTGACACAGTAATATAAAGTATAGGTAAGATAAAGTTTGACACAGTAATATAAGGTAAAGGTAAGATAAAGTTTGACACAGTAATATAAAGTATAGGTAAGATAAAGTTTGACACAGTAATATAAGGTAAAGTTAAGATAAAGTTTGACACAGTAATATAAAGTAAAGGTAAGATAAAGTTTGACACAGTAATATAAAGTAAAGGTAAGATAAAGTTTGACACAGTAATATAAAGTAAAGGTAAGATAAAGTTTGACACAGTAATATAAAGTATAGGTAAGATAAAGTTTGACACAGTAATGTAAGGTAAAGGTAAGATAAAGTTTGACACAGTAATATAAAGTATAGGTAAGATAAAGTTTGACACAGTAATATAAGGTAAAGTTAAGATAAAGTTTGACAGAGTAATATAAAGTAAAGGTAAGATAAAGTTTGACACAGTAATATAAAGTATAGGTAAGATAAAGTTTGACACAGTAATATAAGGTAAAGGTAAGATCTATTTAAGATACTGCCGTAGAGGAGTGAAATATTGAAGAATTCACTAGGTCCAGCTATGTGAGATGGAGTGACCAGCTGTGTGAGGTAGGGTGACCAGCTGTGTGAGTTGGGGTGACCAGCTGTGTGAGATGGGGTGACCAGCTGTGTGAGGTGGGGTGACCAGCTGTGTGAGGTGGGGTGACCAGCTGTGTGAGGTGGAATGACCAGCTGTGTGAGGTGGGGTGACCAGCTGTGTGATGTCGGGATGACAGCTGTGTGAGGTGGGGTGACCAGCTGTGTGAGGTCGGGGTGACCAGCTGTGTGAGGTGGGGTGACCAGCTGTGTGAGGTGGGGGTGACAAGCTGTGTGAGGTGGAGTGACCAGCTGTGTGAGGTCGGGGTGACCAGTGTGTGAGGTAGGTATGACCAGTTCCCTTCGCCTATCTCAAGGTCAGAGAATGTTCCATCAAAGCCGTGCGCGCGCACACATGGTGTCACATCAGCGCAAATAGGTCATGAAACTGCCCACAAAAATTAAATTCAAACAAATTCACTTTTTAAAGAATTGCCTTGGCTGTAACGTGCTGACCCATGTCATCGCACCAAACTTGCAATCTGTTACTGTGAAAACTGAATTGTACGCTGACTGAAATAACGCGCATTTCTTCCCATCTGTCAATGGCATTTATTTCAGAAATAAATACTTTGTACGCACTTTCTTGAGTTTTCCCACATTTTATATTAAGCAGAGTTTGTGCGAGTAAATATGAATAAGCGCCTACATCGTATATATTTATATATTAAACCAGAAAGTCACCGCTCCATGTCACGTGACGGAAATTGAGAATGACCCCAGGAGAATTAGTGACGTCATCAAGGCATGCAGTAGAAAGAGCACAACATAATTATTGCCGCCATATCTTGACGGGTTATTTGCTCTTGTGATCATAAAAAAAGAAAAACGGCTTAAGTTGGTGCGTACATGTGTTTGTCAGTGTGTGAAACATTTAATTTGGTGCTTACATGTGTTTGTTAGTGTGTGAAACATTTAAATTTGTGCGTACATGTGTTTGTTAGTGTGTGAAACATTTAAGTTGGTGCGTACATGTGTTTGTTAGTGTGTGAAACATTTAAGTTGGTGCGTACATGTGTTTGTTAGTGTGTGAAACATTTAAGTTGGTGCGTACATGTGTTTGTTAGTGTGTGAAACATTTAAGTTGGTACGTACATGTGTTTGTCTGTGAAACATTTAAGTTGGTGCTTACATGTGTTTGTTAGTGTGTGAAACATTTAAGTTGGTGCGTACATGTGTTTGTTAGTGTGTGAAACATTTAAGTTGGTGCGTACATGTGTTTGTTAGTGTGTGAAACATTTAAGTTGGTACGTACATGTGTTTGTGTGTGAAACATTTAAGTTGGTGCGTACATGTGTTTGTTAGTGTGTGAAACATTTAAGTTGGTGCGTACATGTGTTTGTTAGTTTGTGAAACATTTAAGTTGGTGCGTACATGTGTTTGTTAATGTGTGAAACATTTAAGTTAGTGCTTACATGTGTTTGTTAAATTTGTGAAACATTTAAGTTGGTGCGTACATGTGTTTGTTAGTTTGAGTTTATGAAACATTTAAGTTGGTGCGTACATGTGTTTGTTAGTGTGTGAAACATTTAAGTTGGCGCGTACATGTTTTTGTTAGTGTGAGAAACATTTAAGTTGGTGCGTACATGTGTTTGTTAATGTGTGAAACATTTAAATTGGTGCGTACATGTGTTTGTTAGTGTGTGAAAACATTTAAGTTGGTGCGTACATGTGTTTGTTAGTGTGTGAAACATTTAAGTTGATGCGTACATGTGTTTGTTAGTGTGAGAAACATTTAAGTTGGTGCGTACATGTGTTTGTTAATGTGTGAAACATTTAAATTGGTGCGTACATGTGTTTGTTAGTGTGTGAAAACCTTTAAGTTGGTGCGTACATGTGTTTGTTAGTGTGTGAAACATTTAAGTTGGCGCGTACATGTTTTTGTTAGTGTGAGAAACATTTAAGTTGGTGCGTACATGTGTTTGTTAATGTGAAAAACATTTAAGTTGGTGCGTACATGTGTTTGTTAGTGTGTGAAACATTTAAATTTGTGCGTACATGTGTTTGTTAGTGTGTGAAACATTTAAGTTGGTGCGTACATGTGTTTGTCAGTGTGTGAAACATTTAAGTTGGTGCGTACATGTGATTGTTAATGTGTGAAACATTTAAGTTGGTGCGTGCATGTGTTTGTTAATGTGTGAAACATTTAAGTTGGTGCCTACATGTGTTTGTTAGTGTGTGAAACATTTAAGTTGGTGCGTGTTACTGTGTTTTTAAGGTCACTCTAATGTTGATGTGTAGTGACGTGTATCGTAGTGTTGGTTTGCTGAAAGCTGGCAAGGTGTAATGTGAGGCGTGGGTGTGTAGAGACGCGAATGCGTTTAGGCTCATATATTTAAACAATGCACCCAGTCACACTCATACGGAAGCCAATGATGGTTGCAACTACTGGTAACAGTTCACATATTTAATCACAGGACTAACAGTAGTATCACAGGAACAGTCAATGTAAACAGGATCATGTACATCATGTTAACTGAAATCGCTTGGTACATATCAGGCATTCTAAGGCTGGTAAACATTCAAATATGTGGGCATGGTCAATAGTGGTATGTTCTTTAAAGTACAGTTCACAATGCCGCTTTGGTATCCCTGACTTAACGCGTCAGATACCTTAATAACTCCGTCATACAAAAGACGAGCCCTTAACTCATGTAATACTATTACCAGGGCCGTCGTTCAACTTGGCATAACACGCCAGTTACATCTTATCATGCTGTAGAATATTGGCCGTAACACAGGGCCTCAATATGACGTCAGCTGTGTATTCTTCATAAGCAGGTTACATAAACCCTGCTATAATGTTTGTGTAAATATACCGCCAACCTGCGGTTTCCACCGTATATATCTTCGTCACTGGACTTCTGATCATATGAAGACGAATAGTCTTACATGGCTACCTCGAGCACAAAATATAAGTTCTGCATTATAGGAATTGTGAGTTGTTCTCACAGCTAGGTAATCCTTTAACAAGTTCTGCAACCGAATGCGTAATAATGATAAAGTCGGTGTTACCTTGAACAGAATCCTCAGAACACAATAAACAACACTGTTGTCATTCCTGACGCACAGAAAATCACTGGGGAAAACTGACAACGCAGTCACTTCGAAGATTCTCCTTCCCCAAAATACAACGGACATTCACGTCCGACAGAAGCCAGAACCCAATCTCTACCTGACGGAAGTCTATCTCTTAGCGCTCAAAAACTGCGCATGGGCACATAGCCCAGATTTGTGTACCTTTGACCCTGTCTCAATACAGGTCAAACACAATGAATGAACCAAAGGGGAGATAACCCCTAATCAACCTGACACACCAAAGTTAAGACATAGTTCCCTAACTTTGACCAGGGTGAAAAAAATACGACAAATAAATTGACGTTTGAAACTCCGTCAAAAATGACAGCAACATATTACTGCAACCCCCACCCCCCGCGTTAAAAAAGACACATTTTAAAAAAAATATATTCATGAGCAAGATAGCAGAAGCATCAATTATGCGCCAATGAAAGAATGAACCTAATATCAGGTTCAATGGACGCACAAATAAAGCGTCTGGAGAGAATAAAAATCATCTCCCAATATAAGAGAAAATATTTCCTCTAAGCAAAACAAACTCGGGAGGTACCATCAAAGAAACCTAAGTTGCTGGCAATACCAAGATACTTATCAAAATTATCAAATACTATAATGATAGCAATATACAAATAACATGAATTACAATGCTATACTATCAACCTATTACATGGATATATATCATGGATGGACATAACCAAATTTGTTAATGTCATTATACATCATCCAAATAGTGAAACAATTGTGTTAATATATATTATGATATTAAGAACAGACATAAGTCTGGAAGTGTATCAGGAAATCTAGGACACAAGATTTAAATGGAATCATGTGGGCATCTAGACAATATGTCTGCCATCACATTATCCGAACCACGGATAGCTCGCACCGTGAAATGGAAAGGTTGAAGATCAATAGCATAACGAGTAGATTTCGAGCTCTTCAAATCCTTACTTTGCATAGCTGTAAGAGCTTTTTGGTCGGTTTCCATAATGAAATGCGCGCCCAGAAGGAACCTTTGTAGCTTAAGAATGGACCAAACCATGGCCAAAAATTCACGGTCTATAACCGAGTAATTCCTTTCTGCCGCATTCAGCTTCCTAGAGATAAACATTACAGGATGCAGAGTTCCTGAATACTCCTGCATTAGTGCCGCTCCAATCCCAGTGGAAGAGGTATCACTACGAAGGACAAAAGTCTTATCAATCGTTGGTAGTCTTAAGATAGGATGAGATGAGAATAAATTCTTAACCTGATCCAATGAAGATTGGCATTCTTGGGACCAGCGCATTATATTAGGAGAACCTTTTTTCAATAACGTTGAAAGTGGTGTTATAATGGAGGATAGATTATCAATGAATCTTCCATAGAATTGTATTAATCCCAAGAGACTGCGTACTTGCTTTTTTGTCTTCGGGACCGAGATATTTAATATCTTAGAAATGTTTTGGTCCTCTGTCTTCAACAGACCATGACCAACACGATGACCTAGGAAAGAAATTTAACTAAAACCAACAAAAACTTTAGATGGTTTTGCAGTCAAATTATACTCACGTAGAGTAGATAGTAATTCGTTTAAACCCAAATAGTGTTCTTCCCAAGTATCACTGAAAAGGCAGATGTCGTCTAAATATGCGATGACATCTGTACGATATGATAGAATTCGTCGCATCATGCGTACGAAAGTTGCTGGGGCGTTCATAAGCCCGAAAGGCATAAAATTCCACTGAAATAAGCCCCTAGGTGTTGAAAAAGCAGTGAGAGGTTTGGCGTGTTCCGTCAAAGGGACTTGCCAATAACCTTTCGACAAGTCTAGTTTAGTAAAGAATCTAGATTTAGAAAGTCTAATAAGTAGATCTTCTAATAAAGGCATAGGTTCAGCATCGAACTTCGTAACTTGATTCAATTTGCGATAATCAACGCAAAGACGTATGTTATTGTCTTTCTTTCGAACAATAACCATCGACGAAGAATAAGCTGAAGTGGATGGTTCAATTATTTTTAATTGAATCATTTCATCCAATTCTTTCTGGACTTGTGCTTGAAAATGAATAGGTATAGGGTATGGTCTTACTCTGATCGGATTACGATCAGTAAGTATGATGTTATGTTCAATGACATGTGTGTGTCCAGGAATGTCGGTAAAGACATCCTGAAATGATTGTAGCGTAGAAGATACTTGACGCTGTTCCTCAAACGACAAATTCAAAGAGACGGTAACGTTTTTCCATGATTCCGTAGAATTAAGTGGAATCACAGGAAGAGTTAAGTTAACATCAGTAAAAGTAGTTTCCTCATCCTGTATAACGGACAGGGATGAGATATGACCATGTTGGACTGGAAAATCGTCCGTCGCCTGGAAAATAGGCTGCAAATAGTCTGGTCGTTCAATAAATTCCGTAAGCATATTTATATGAAAGGTTGTATGCTTTCCATCAACATCGACAATATAGTCGACATCGGAAATTTTCGAGACTATAATGTATTTACCTTTCCATGAAATGAGAAGTCTGTTCTCCCTCGAGGGAAGTAAGACAAACGCTTTGTCTCCAGGACAAAGTTGACGTAGGCGTCTTTTCTTATTAGCAAATCGCCTAGCCTTTTCTTTAGCAAATTCGGATCATGAAGTCGCTAGCCTGCATTATTCGATAATTTTTTCCCTAAGAGCAATGACATACTCATATGACGATTGTGTATCATCGTCAATATTATCAGCAGTGATCAGATCGTGTAGCAAGGACATAGGACCGCGCGGTTGCGCACCAAAGACAAGTTCAAAAGGAGAAAACCCTGTATGCTCGTTGGGAACCTCTCTATAAGCAAAGAGAGCTGCAGGTAGGACCCTGTCCCAATCATCAGGATGATCCTCCGTTATCTTGCCAAGTAAGTTCTTTAGTGTCCTATTAAGACGTTCAACCAATCCATTGGACATTGGATGATAAATACTACTGAGAGACCTTTTAATGTTCAGAGTAGCCATTACCTGAGACATAGTGTCCGATATTAATTGAGTGCCATGGTCTGACAGTATTTCTCCGGGGAATCCCAGACGAGAAAATATGAGCCAAAGAGCATCTGCGATATCGACAGTTGATATGCTATTAAGAGGAATAGCCTCTGGCCAACGCGTGCACATGTCAACGCAAGTAAGGATAAATTGATGTCCTCTGGCTGACTTAACCTTAAACGGGCCAATGTAGCAGGCTGTTTCATCCTACTTCCAGTCTAAGGGAATTAATCGGTAGAGGTTTAGAATATGCAAGCCGGATTTTGATTATCCCGCTTAGACAGCGGTTTTGTCTGCTGGTAAATTTGTTAAAAAAATATAATCTATTATTCACTCGTATGTACGAGAATAGAGCGTGTGATGGCTACTGAACATCTCTACGGCGAGTCCCGTGTGAGATGAATTTGTTTAAGCTGTTTTCAGGTGAACGAGATTCGCTCAGCTTGCCCGGGGCAAGTGTGATTGGCTGGTGTGTTCTGGGTAACGTTTTTTGAGTGACAGTCAGTCCCCAGCGGGTGTACGGGGTAGTATGTAGTGGCCATGTTTTTCGAGTGTACCTGGGAATATGTTGGTACTAGAATTGCTGATGGATATTTATGTGTGAATCCATTAGATTAGTATGTGATTTATCTGCAGATAGATAGAGAGTATATTATTTCAAGAGAAGCTCTTTAGGCCTTGGTGGTGTACAGGCCAGTGTTTTCACATATATTAGTAGCACTGCGGTGTTTGCAGGCTAATGGAAGATAGGATCCATGGACATATTTATATTCTTGCACTGCTATGACAGCAGTTGCTCTTTGAGGCCATACATGTATTAATTACTGATAGGATCCATGGACATATTTATATTCTTGCACTGCTATGACAGCAGTTGCTCTTTGAGGCCATACATGTATTAATTACTGATAGGATCCATGGACACATATTTATATTCTTGCACTGCTATGCCAGCAGTTGCTCTTTGAGGCCATACATGTATCATTACTAGAAGGATCCGTGGACGTATATATATTAGTAGCACTGTGATCTTTACAGGCTACCGGAAGAGAGAGCGCTAAGGATTTCATATATATTATTACTGAGTGGATCCAGGAACATATATTGGTAGCACTGCGATGTTTGCAGGCTACAGGAAGAGATAGCGCTGATAGGATCCATGATTATATTAAAGTTCTTGAAGATACGTCGAGGCCAGGAGGTGTACAGGCCATCAGTTTATATGCAGGGTGAACGTTGAGAACTTACCTGTGTTATTTGTTAGTTCATATGCAGGGTGAACATTGAGAACTTACCGGTATTATTTGATCTATTGTAACTGTATTTCGTTGATGTCATTGTGGTCGTATCGTGGCGTAATTAAAGTGTCAGAAAACGTCACCAGGTTTTCTACGATCCATGACTCTTACGTGTATGTACTGTTTAGACAATACCCACAACATCAATACTGTTACCAGATGTAACAACAACATTCAACCGGGATATTAACAGTTGATGGTTTCGTTTCTCTCTCTACTACTCAACACATGATAATAACAGAGGCATTTATCAGCCAATAATGTCTATTGCCATTTTCTGAAACGGCCGAATAGGAATATCTGCAGCCTGAATAGGTGCAGCATGTCTTGGACCTCTAGAATTGACCTCTTGACAAATTTTGCAAGATCGGCAATAAATTCGTATGTCTTTGTTCACGAATGGCAAAAAAGAAAGACGCAAGGACTCTAGTCTTAGTTCAGGAAAAACCCATGTGTCCAGCACACTGGGAATCGTGTGCATGTTGAAGAATTAAGGCTCTCATACACTTGGGCACAAGAATTTGCGAATTCATAGACCTGTCTGAGTGTTGTACCATTCGTACCAGTATACCATTCTTCATAGTGATATACGATCTGTGATTTGTATTCTGATTAGGATCACCTTTCTTTGCGAGAAGGAAGAATTTCTTTAAAGAAGGATCTTCTTCTTGTCGTTTAACAAACGAGTCATGCGAAATCACCAAGTGATCGTCTTGGCTATCAACTCCATGACTATCATTAGATGAAGTTGGAGGAATAAGAGCTTGGGCTCTTGTTACCACTGCATTGACCGTTTGGATGTTTTGTTCCTCCCAAATAGAAATTTGTTGCGGGGTGCATTCCTTAACCCCATGAATACGACCGATTATAAGATCCGCAATAGGATTAGGAAGAAGACACGCGTGGACATCTCCTATAAAGAAGGGTGTATCAATGCTAATGATAGCAGTAGGATATTTTTCCATGGTACCACCAAATGTAACACATTTGACCACCTTCCCCGTGTAACAGCAATTATCTATGAGAGACTGTCTAACCCCGAAAGTAGTACATCTAGAATAAAAAAGCACTGAGACTAGACTATCATTTACTAGACCTTTATGCAAGATGAGAGATCCTCTCCCATCATGCGCAACTGTAGCCGGAAGAGCGGGAAGAGGGTGACCACAAATTAAGGTAGATACAGTCGATGGCTCGAACAATGTTAAGCATTGGGGGCATTCAGTTGCTCTCCCAAAATCGAAAGCACAACCAGTGATAGCATTAGAGTTCCCACTATCATTTACTTGATTACAGGCTCCATTAAACTCTTGTTGTGCAGAGTTTGCCTGTTGGTATAATTTTCTTTTGTTATATCTAGGTCTGCCGCGATTATCATTTCCTCTGTAATTGTCATTATATTGCCCATTGTAATCATCATTCCGGTTTGAATCCCGGTTTCCATAACCACCATTGTCATATTCTTGACGTCGAGAATGATTATCTCGAGAAGAAAAGCTCGGATAGTTTTTATTGTGATAACCTTTGCAAAAGTGTCTAAAATTATTACCACCAAAATTTCGAGAACTACCATCTCGTCTCCAGTTCTTAGAAGAAGAACCATTATATGTTGGATTACTCTGATTCTGAGTGTAATTCTGATTACTTTTCCTATTCCAGTTTTGTTGAGCACCCTGAAATTTCTTATTGAAATTAGGGCTATATGGTGCTGCCGAAGCAACTGGCAACCCTTCTTTTACTTTACAATTGCTAACTGTAGCATGGGGATGCGCAGTGGCATACTGGCAACAGTATTCCTCCATGTCTTTTAAGTTTTTGGGTTTACGCTCATGAAGAAAATGCAAGGAAAGAATCATTAACAGATGACAAAACTTTGTCTCGAAGTAATAAGTCCATTAGGCCTTCATGTGTTTTCTCAGTTTGAGACAACTCAATCCATCGTGTAAATGTACGACGTATCTTTGTAATAAAATCAGAGAAATCTACTCCATTTTCTGGCAACATTGTCCTAAAACAAAGACGATAATCTTCTTCTTTTAGTTGATATTTTTTTAGTAATGCTGCTCTGACAACGTCATAGTTAGTCCTGTCATGTTCCTCTATTGTCATAAGAGTAGTCACTGGTTCACCTGTAAAAAATTCCATCAGTTGTTCGACATATTTTTCCTTTTTTATCTTATGCGTATCGCATAAAAATTGGAATCTATCCAGATAATCCGCTATGTTGTCCTTTAAAGGATTGAAATGAGGTAATTTGATCTTACTAGCAAACTCCTTTGTCGTACCCGAACTTGCTTGATGAGCACCCATAATTGTCACTTTTAATTTCTCTAATTCCAAAGTTGCGAGTCTTTCCTCATGTTCCATTTTCTGTTTCTCTTTCCTTTCCTCGGCTTCCCTATCCAATCTTCTATTTTCAGCCTCTGCCTGAAGTTTTCTCTCCTCAGCAGCAGCTTGAAGTTTTTTCTCCTCGACTTGAAGTTTTCTCTCCTCAGCAGCAGCTTGAAGTTTCTTCTCTTTAGCAGCAGCTTGACATTTTTCTCCTCGACTTGAAGTTTTCTCGCCTCAGCAGCAGCTTGAAGGTCTAATCTTTTATTTTCCTCTTTTTGTCTCTTTTCTTCAGACTTCAATACCTTGTCAAATTGAGCAATCGCGAATTCCTCCAATTCCTTACCAGACTTACCAAGGGATTTCCCTTGTTCAATGAAGTAGTCCAGTGTAGACATTCTGTCTAATGAGATCAGTAACCTGAAAAATTAAATAAATTACCTTATCCCACTTCAATGGGAGACAAGTCTGTAATATTAGACTTGTATACTCACTTCACATTATTTCACTCTCTTTGAGAGACAAGTCTTAATCAAAGACCTTGTATGGTTACCTTGTTTCTTTATAATAATATTCTATCAATAATCTCTATCTGAAGAGTGTACCATATTAATAATAATAATAATAATACATGACCAAGTATATGTATGAGACTGTGTATGACAACAATGTATTACAATAATAAATACAAAGACAAAGATACAGGACAACAACCGAAAACGTTCTCAGAAGTCAAATAAACAATACAGAGAAACTAAGGAAAATATCACAAAGAATGTGACGATAACTGCGAAAATGAACAAAACCAATGACCCCACAGTTATAAACGAAAAGGTGTAAAGAAATAAATGAAAGGAAGGAGAGGCATACAAATACAAACAAATGAAATTAAAACTAAAGAACAGAAAAAAATATTACAAAAACAACAAAGTTACGCATCATCACAACTAAATGTAAATAGCAACAATGTCACTAACAAATTTCCATGTAGGAAATTTGCAAGGGAAATTTGCACAGTCCCTACAGAATCGCTAATATAGGCCCTCTATGACGTGGGAAATCCTATACTAGACACCACCCAACCTTGAACCCGCTGAAATATACACAAAAATATCACAAGTAACATAAATATTATATAATGGAATGTGTTGCAAAACAAAGCTCAGTTACACATGATACTAAAGTAACTTTCTTGCTCCTTGTCAACACGGAAGTACAATGTCAAGCGCGCAATGATTGTCACATCCACTGTACGACGATACTGTGTAGTGGTCTTCAGAAACATAAAGTCACTATGACCTTCTCGACAACTTGAGACTTGATAATCGAATGTTGAAGAGTTCGTAGACGGTACTGTTTACGAAAAAAACTTGACCTCAAACTACGTGACTTGATCGCTCAGACGTTTAAGAGTCTGTTGACTGTAACGTGTAAACAACCAGCAGTACTGTTTACAATAAGGAATCGACTTGTGTGCAGCTGTGGTCCACGTAGCAATATTGCGTAGCTGTTAAATCCAGTACTTGTACCAGCTATGGTTCATGTAGCATTATCACACAGATGCTAACACTGTTTATGTGGGTCAACAGTCGATGACCTGTTTCTACTGTCCTGTGTAGCCGAAACTTGGAAATGTAGAGTACTACGGATGTGTGTTATTTATAAGCTGTCAACCTTGATCATTCCAATATGTAGCTCAAACCAAAATTGTAGCAGAAAAGCCCACGGAACTGGTCCGCCAGAAATGTTACTGTGTTTTTAAGGTCACTCTAATGTTAATGTATCGTAGTTTTGGTTTGCTGAAAGCTGGCAAGGTGTGATGTGAGGCGTGGGTGTGTAGATACGCAAATGCGTTTAGGCTCATATATAGTTAAACAATGCACCCAGTCACACTCATACGGAAGCCAATGATGGTTGCAACTACTGGTAACAGTTCACACATTTATTCACAGCACTAACAGTAGTATCACAGGAACAGTCAATGTAAACAGGATCATGTACATCATGTTAACTGAAATCGCTTGGTACATATCAGGCATTCTAAGGCTGGTAAACATTCAAATATGTGGGCATGGTCAATAGTGGTATGTTCTTTAAAATACAGTTCACAATGCCGCTTTGGTATCCCTGACTTAACGCGTCAGATACCTTAATAACTCCGTCATACAAAAGACGAGCCCTTAACTCATGTAATACTATTACCAGGGCCGTCGTTCAACTTGGCATAACACGCCAGTTACATCTTATCATGCTGTAGAATATTGGCCGTAACACAGGGCCTCAATATGACGTCAGCTGTGTATTCTTCATAAGCAGGTTACATAAACCCTGCTATAATGTTTGTGTAAATATACCGCCAACCTGCGGTTTCCACCGTATATATCTTCGTCACTGGACTTCTGATCATATGAAGACGAATAGTCTTACATGGCTACCTCGAGCACAAAATATAAGTTCTGCATTATAGGAATTGTGAGTTGTTCTCACAGCTAGGTAATCCTTTAACAAGTTCTGCAACCGAATGCGTAATAATGATAAAGTCGGTGTTACCTTGAACAGAATCCTCAGAACACAATAAACAACACTGTCGTCATTCCTGACGCACAGAAAATCACTGGGGAAAACTGACAACGCAGTCACTTCGAAGATTCTCCTTCCCCAAAATACAACGGACATTCACGTCCGACAGAAGCCAGAACCCAATCTCTACCTGGCGGAAGTCTATCTCTTAGCGCTCAAAAACTGCGCATGGGCACATAGCCCAGAACAGTGTACCTTTGACCCTGTCTCAATACTGGTCAAACACAATGAATGAACCAAAGGGGAGATAACCCCTAATCAACCTGACACACCAAAGTTAAGACATAGTTCCCTAACTTTGACCAGGGTGAAAAAATACGACAAATAAATTGACGTTTGAAACTCCGTCAAAAATGACAGCAACAGTGCGTACATGTGTTTGTTAGTGTGTGAAACATTTAATTTGGTGCGTCCATGTGTTTGTCAGTGAGTGTCACATTTAAGTTGGTCGGTACATGTGTTTGTCAGTGTGTGAAACATTTAAGTTGGTGCGTACATGTGTTTGTTAGTGTGTAAAACATTTAAGTTGGTGCGTACATGTGTTTGTTAGTGCGCGAAACCTTTAAGATGATGTGTACATGTGTTTGTTAATGTGTTAAAAATTTAAGTTGGTGCGTACATGTGTTTGTTAGTGTGTGAAACATTTAAGTTGGTGTGTACATGTGTTTGTTAATGTGTAACGGGTTCCTTTACCTGTACCTTTTGTACTTAATATACAGCATAGCACAAGCGTCCCTACAGTATTTTGTACCCGGGGTGGGTCCTACCTTTGGCACCCACTACCATAAAGGAATACACTTGCAAGTATATTTTTAACAGTAAGTAAGCCTACTATCATAATAGTGTCTGATGGTAACCCCTTCCTGGCTTTCACCCTTGACGGACCGTCCCCTCGAACCCTCTTTGTAACGCCTCTGCAGCACAGACCATTACTATTTCTGACATCCTTAATGCGAGTAGTATTACAAAAAAATAATTGAAGTCAGACTGTTCTGTTTAAAAAGCGTGTATAAATCAATATACTACTCTGGACACGTTCATTTTCGAAGAACATGTTCGCACCAGTTGTGAGAAATTGACCCACTTGGCGAAAGATACATAACTGGCGGTACATTCCCCACCCCCTTCCCTTTTCCCCCCTCCCCCGCAATTTGATGGAAGATGTTAACACATTTACCGAGGCAGCTGGATGCATTTTACAAAACTGTTTTTTTTTTTCAAAGTGACAGTGTCACTGACACGTTAAATGCTTTAAAAATAAACAAGTTATCAATTATGCAACAGATTTTTATTGTCAGGAAAAAACATTATTAAAAAACTACCTTCTGATTCCAAACTATGTTACTGTTAACGTAATTTGTTTTAAACTAAAGTGCCGTATTACGCTATTCATAACATCGACACTTTTTATTTGTTTTTTTTTTTTTTTGTTTTTTTACAGTCTGACTTCAATTATTTTTTGTAATACTACCCGCATTAAGCATCTCAGAAATAGTAATGGTCTGTGCAGCAGAGGCGTACTAAGAGGGTTCAAGGGGACGGTCCGTCCAGGGTGAAATCCTGGAATGGGTTACCATAAGACACTATTATGATAGTAGGCTTACTTACTGTTAAAAATATATTTGCAAGTGTTTTCCTTTATGGTGGTGGGTGCCAAAGGCAGGACTCACCCCGGGTACAAAATACTGTAGGGACGCTTGTGCTATGCTGTATATTAAGTACAAGCTATGTTCATTTTCTTTAGCTGTTCCGAGATGATCTATCACAGTTGTCAGGTCAATTGAAATTACAAAGTAAATCATCCCATGGATCAAAGAATGTTCTCACCACAGTTTCGTGAGCAAAATCATAGTGTTTTGAACAGCTGAAAAATTGTTCGCGGTTGACTGATGAGAGTTTCATGAATAGCAGAAGCAAACAGGGAAGTGTTCAGAGAGGCACCTCTGGTATCCTTTAGACGCGACAAGGACCTAAAGGATCTTCTTGTTTCACAGCACTTTCACAACTGAGAGTACAGGTGACTTTGGCACGCGACTTTGTGGCACAGCACGATGCATTACGTTCGAAAATGTTATTCTACCTCGTAAGGTGTCATTTCCCAACGCCACGTTCACCTTCACCGATGCCTTCACACGCGAATCATGAAACGTCATCTACACCATAATGTGTTAATGTTGCAGTGAAGCATATATTGACTATACAGGTCAACGACTTGGGGACAGATAATGCCAGCACCTCTTTAGCATCTCCTGGGAGGAATCTACACCAGTAGCCATTCACTTCAATGGCCGAACCACCACGGTCCTATAGACATCCAGGTAACTGCGATCAGATCCTGCTCCTCCGACACTGCTAATGGAGTCCATCTTGAACAACGCCTCATTCATCGTAGGAGATGCCTCAAACCATTAGGTCTTAATACCTAACATTGCTTTGCCTGGTGCTACCTTTCAACTCTTAATCTTTGACCCCTCATCGAGTTATTACTGTTTTATTCCATCTCCACCATGCGTGGAGGCATATCTGGAGTCATCTTTGTATGACCATCAGCTATGCAATATGCTATAATAATATACTTGTGGAAGTGAACCTCTGCCCGTGAAGCTAATTACAACTTCATTGACTCTTGAAATGATCCACACACATCCAGAATTTCACCTTTGGTGAAACTTTGTGAGAACCCTACATTGTACACTAATCTTGGAGAAGTCACTTGAGCCCCAGATGTGATTCTTTGTCTTTGACCTGGATGACTGCGTGCAGGAAGATCTCACTGTGGACCCAATGATAGGCAGGGGGAGCTGAGAATTGGCTCTGTGCAGGACGTGGCAATTTCTTGGGACATCCCAGATACAGAAGACAGTAGTTTAGCTTTGCATAGTTGGTGAGCCCCCTTGGATGGCGGGAAATGCACAGTATGCCACACGCCTCTTACTCTTAGCGTGGAAACATATATGATGATCCTTTAAATGCCAGCCAAGCTGGAGAAACTTAAGCTCATGACTTCAACACGTTTCGGATTGGCAGAAAAGCCACAAGAAAAGCCTAGTTCTAGAGTGCAGATAATACCAAGGACTCATTAAACTGGTATTGGCTGCAAAGAAGCGAGAAGCCCAGCAGCCCTAGTTAAACCAAACTTACATCTCCACTTTCGGCCAAAAATTACCCAAGGTTATGGATCGACATTACGTAGTTTAATATACACAATATCATACGGCTAGCAGTTGGGATCCTCATACAACATTTAATTTTAATGTGACACTTCCTTCTTTTCAACTACTAACCCAAAAACTTTGAACACGTATTTTCTCAAAACAAACACGTGAATGGTTCATACACCAGAAAACAAGCACGTGAATGGCTCATACACCAGAAAACAAACACGTGAATGGCTCATACACCCGAAAACAAACACGTGAATGGCTCATACACCAGAAAACAAACACGTGAATGGCTCATACACCAGTAAACAAACAAGCCTAGAACGTCCAACGTTTTACACATCGTACATGCATTACTGAGCCGTGGTAGCGCAGTGGTTAGTGCACTGGCTTCCCAGCTCGGTGCTCCAGGGTTCGATCCCCAGTTGAGATGGGGATTTTTAGACCACAAACGGCTCCGGGGTCGACCCAGCCTCAAACATTGGGTACCAGAGCAACTCTGGGAAGGTTTTAGGCGGTAGGCGTGATGCTAACCACATCACCCCTAGTGTGCCGATGGTCAAGAAAATATGGGCCAAACACCATATTCCTAATATACCTCAATGGGCGTGTAAAGGGATCCTTTTTTTAACCCTTACTTGCACTACTATGCAAGCAATTTTCTATCATGATTAGACGCTAGAGGTATGTTTTAATAACTGTTTGCTTCTGCTATTCATGAAACTCTCATCAGTCAATCACGAACAATTTTTCAACTGTTCAAAACACCAAAATTTTTGTCACGAAACTGTGGTGAGAACCGGTTTTGATCCATGGGATGCTTTACTTTGTAATTTCAATTGACCTGACAACTGTGATGGATCATCTCGGAAACAGCTAAAGAAAATGAACATAGCTTGTACTTAATATCAAGATAATATGGGCCTAACACCATGTTCCCAATATGGGCCTAACACCATATTCCCAATATGGGCCTAACACCATATTCCCAATATGGACCTAACACCATATTCCCAATATGGGCCTAACACCATATTCCCAATATGGACCTAACACCATATTCCAAATATGGACCTAACACCATATTCCCAATATGGACCTAACACCATATTCCCAATATGGACCTAACACCATATTCCCAATATGGGCCTAACACCATATTCCCAATATGGACCTAACACCATATTCCAAATATGGGCCTAACACCATATTCCCAATATGGGCCTAACACCATATTCCCAATATGGGCCTAACACCATGTTCCCAATATGCCACAATGGTTGTGTAACGGGTTCCTTTACCTTTTGTACTTAATATACAGCCTAGCACAAGCGTCCCTACAGTATTTTGTACCCGGGGTGGGTCCTACCTTTGGCACCCACTACCATAAAGGAATACACTTGCAAGTATATTTTTAACAGTAAGTAAGCCTACTATCATAATATTGTCTGATGGTAACCCCTTCCTGGCTTTCACCCTTGACGGACCGTCCCCTCGAACCCTCTTTGTTACGCCTCTGCAGCACAGACCATTACTATTTCTGACATCCTTAATGCGAGTAGTATTGCAAAAAAATAATTGAAGTCAGACTGTTCTGTTTAAAAAGCGTGTATAAATCAATATACTACTCTGGACACGTTCATTTTCGAAGAACTTGTTCGCACCAGTTGTGAGAAATTGACCCACTTGGTGAAAGATACATAACTGGTGGTACATTCCCCACCCCCTTTTTCTCTCTTCCCCCCCCCCCCCCGCAATTTGATGGAAGATGTTAACACATTTAGCGAGGCAGCTGGATGCATTTTACAAAACTTTTTTTTTTCTTCAAAGTGACACGTTAAATGCTTTAAAAAATAAACAAGTTATCAATTATGCAACAGATTTTTATTGTCAGGAAAAAACATTATTAAAAAACTACCTTCTGATTCCAAACTATGTTACTGTTAACGTAATTTGTTTTAAACTAAAGTGCCGTATTACGCTATTCATAATGTAATCGAAGCAACAAGAAAAACACAACACAAGCAGAGGTGCTATGTGTAAATGTTGTGGCCTAAACCACATACAAAACCACTGTCCAGCTAAAGACTCTACATGTCATTACTGCAGAAAGAGGGGCCACTGGATAAAATTATGTTTCAAGAGGAAACAAGACAGTGCTCAACACAACTTTCACAGCAGAGAGTCATCAAAACAAACACACTTTATGATGACTGAGGACCTTGACTCCAGTGAAGAAAGTGATCCTTCCACTTTTGATACTGTGAAGATACTAACTTTCAGTAATGAACCAAAGAGAACGCAGGCTTTCTGCAAGGTACAATTCCGAATACCAGGAATTAAAATGCACAAAGAAAGAA
The DNA here is from genome assembly GCA_024509875.1 of Oreohelix idahoensis. Taxonomy (NCBI): domain Eukaryota; kingdom Metazoa; phylum Mollusca; class Gastropoda; order Stylommatophora; family Oreohelicidae; genus Oreohelix; species Oreohelix idahoensis. The sequence continues at coordinate 76,950 of JAMPIV010010965.1, forward strand.
ACATTCGGTTCAAGATAGACACAGGTGCCCAAGGTAACACTCTACCCTTAAGAATATTCAGACAGATCATGCCTGACAAGGTGGATGAGCAAGGATTTCCCACAAGAGATGTAAAACGCAGGAGTGGCAGGACAAAGCTAAGAGCTTACAATGGAACAAGTATAGACTGTTTTGGAGCAGTAACACTTGAATGTTTATACAGAGACTCTGAATGGACATCGTCAACATTTTACTTGGTAGATGTTGAAGGACCTGCAATTTTGGGTTTACCAATGTGCGAAAAGCTGAGTGTGGTAACTATTAACAACATTAAAGCTGACAAAAAAGAACATCTTACTCTACACGTCACTGGAGTAGATGACCTTAAACAGCGATTCCCAGAACAGTTCGACAGAATAGGCAAACTTCCAGGAAAGGCAAGATTCTTTTTAAAAGACAACGCTGAGCCAAAGATAGACCCACCTAGAAAGTATCCTATACATGTTAAACAGAAGCTTGCCACAGAACTAGAAAAGATGGTGCAGAATGATGTTATTAGAAAGGTTGAAGAGCATTCTGATTGGTGTAGTAGTATCACAACCGTTCTGAAGCAGGATGGTTCTCTTCGGGTTTGCCTTGACCCAAAACACTTAAACAACAGTCTAAAGCGCTGTCCACACAAAATGCATACAGTGGAAGAGATAACTCACAGATTCCACAATGCCAAATATTTTTCTAAACTAGATGCTGTACACGGATACTGGAGTGTTGAGATAGCAGAGGAAAGTCAACTCCTTACAACTTTTCGAACACCATTCGGCAGATATTGTTTCAAGAGACTCCCATTTGGTTTGAATGTATCACAAGACATCTTCCAACAGAAGATTGACAACATTGTTGAGCAATGTTCGGGTACAGTGGCTATTGCGGATGACATTGTAGTCTGCGGCAGGTCAGAACAAGAACACAACCGTAACTTGATTAACTTGATGCATGTAGCACAGGCCAATGGGCTAACATTCAACAGCAAAAAGTGTACAATTAAGGCAACGGAGATACAATTTTTTGGATTGCTGTACACCCAGAATGGTGTAAAACCAGACCCTAAAAAGGTTGAAGATATTCATGACATGCCAACACCAGCTACAAAGAAGGAACTGCAACAATTCTTAGGTGCTGTCAATTTCCTAGCACAATTCATACCAAATTTGTCAGCTGCTGCAGAACCTTTGCGATCTCTACTACAGAATGAAACTCCGTATGAATGGTCAGAAGACTACCAACACATATTCAACCACTTGAAGACCCTCATATCATCTGATGCATGCTTGAAATACTATGACATGCAAGCACCCACTTTTCTCATGGTTGATTCCAGTCTGAAAGGCCTAGGAGCAGCACTTTTGCAACCAGACAAAAATCCTGAAGGACACTATGCCAAAGAACTTCGTCCTGTAGCTTACGCAAGCAAATCATTAAGTTCTGGCGAAAAGAAACTTGCAAACATTGAAAGAGAAATGCTAGCTGTACGTTTTGGAATCAAACGCTTCCACACATTTCTTTTCAACCGCCCATTTACAATTCTCTCAGATCACAAGCCACTTGAGATGATTCATAAAAAACCAATAGCTTCAGCACCACCACGACTACAAGCTCTGTTATTGGAAACACAAGGTTATGATTTTAATATTCAGTATATCCCAGGAGAGGATATAGGTCTTGCAGATGCTCTCAGCAGACTACCAAACCCCAACAAGACAGCAGATCTTACCCCAAACATCAAAGTTGATTTTGTCAAGTTTAGCGATAATCGGCTTGAACACATCAGAGAAGACACAATGAGAGATCCTATCCTTAACTCTCTCAAAGAACTGATATACCATGGATGGCCAAGCTCTATCAGGGAAGTTCCAACACACATCCGTCCATACTACTCGATGAGGGACGAGTTAAGCATCGAAGATGGTCTGATCCTTAAAGGAGATCGCATTGTTGTACCAGAAACACAACGCGATATCATCCTTAAACAGCTCCATAATAGTCACCTTGGTATTGTGAAGACACAACTGAGAGCAAAGAAAGATGTTTACTGGCCACAGATAAACAAGGACATAGAAACACTATGTAAAAACTGTTCAATTTGCCAAGAACATGCAAATAGGCAGTGCAGAGAACCTCTCATACCATCAGACATACCATTGAGCCCTTGGAGCATTATAGGAACTGATATTTTCTCAATCGACAATAATGACTATCTTATTATTGCTGATTACTACAGCAAATTTCCCATCATTGAGAAACTTCCACAACCCTCACCATCAGCTGTTATTGCAGACATTACAAAGAAGTATTGCAGCATGTTTGGCATCCCAGATGAAATTAGATCAGACAACGGTCCACATTTCTCAGGTCAAGCATACAGAAACTTCACTACGGACTGGAAGATCAAACACACAACATCATCACCTAGATACCCTAAATCTAATGGTTTCATTGAGAGACAGATACAAACTATCAAGTCAATCATGAAGAAAACAAGAACAGAGGATGTACACCTAGCACTCTTGAGATGGAGAACAACACCGGTAGACAGTAAGATCGACAGTCCAGCAGAACTTATGTTTGATAGAAGAATTAAAGACCTCCTACCATCTAAGGTCCACTTCCGTCCACAACATAGAGACAGCACATATGATCAACTTCAGCATCGTCAGCAAGTTCAGAAATCCAACTATGACAAATGTGCTAAAGACTTACCACCATTATATCCTGGTCAGCATGTGACTACCTACAACCACAACAATGACACATGGTCAAAAGCAACAATCATTTCCAGAAACCCTGAACCCAGGAGCTATACTTTAAGACCAGACAGCAGCAGCAACCTCCTGAGGCGAAACAGAGTGGACATAAGAGAAATCCCACAGAATACAACAGAACAGAGAATTCCCATGCTTTCAACAGACAATGCAGTAACTCCAGACTTTGGTGCCCCACAAAACCAACAAGCGCCAAGGCCGAAATCACAACCAACTCAAGCTAAACCAGGGACTTCCGCAGAACCACCAGCACTTTACACCACTCGTTCTGGCCGTACAGTGACACCTCCCAGCCGATACAGACAGTGACATATATACTCACACTGAGCATTACACATACTTATCCTTTCTCACATGAAACATTTTGTTGGAAATGTTTGCACACATTTTTTTTTTTTCAAAAAAGGGGGGATGTAATATGAATACATTAAAGTACGAACCACACATTGTAATATAATGCGAATCTTGACATGTACGATATTCTGTAAATAAACATGGCTACGAACTGAACATGCTTTTACTGAGTGCTTTCTGAAACATGTGTGTGCTTGTGTAGATGACGAGGTAATGCTTATATACATACATCATAACATTACACATAACATCGACACTTTTTTTATTTTTTTTTTATTTTACATTAATGAAGAAAAATATCCTGTGCAACCTCTAATGGGTTATAATTAGGGTATATTTTGTTTTAAATTCCAAATAATATGAAAATCTGCCGATATGAGAAAGTGGCATCATATTTGTCAAATCATTGTAAATAGGAACAATCACAATTATGCTTTTACGTTAAATAAATAAACAAAAGAACCAAAAAATATTAAAAAACAAACAAACAAAATCAAGAAAGAAACTCTGAACAAGAATAATTCCTGTTTTTATTTTTTGAATTTATTTCAAGTACGAATTTATTCTTGAAAGTTCATAGTCAATATTCCTTTCTTAAAAGGCAATGTATTTTACTCAAACAAAAAAGTGGCAACATTGGCAACTACTATATTTTTTCGCAGGCTGGAGGAATCCATGTGTAAGTTTTGAAAATTGTCTTTATTTATTAACAGATCGAGGAACGTGAACATTTGTCATCTTCAAGCACCGTGTTCACTGCCGTAGGTGACCATGACGGTTCAAAATTTCTTTTCGCTCGATGTTGTTTATCAATTTCGTTGTTAAAGGACAGTGTTACTGGCGACCTCCACGTTGGATTTGAAATTTTATTTTTAATGGGACCTCAGTGTTTGTCGGACGTTATTTTTGACAAAGCTCGAAACTGTGTTGGCGATAGGCTCACTCTTTCTATCCTATGTAGTTTTGAAGTATTTATTTGGCCCATTCACCAAAATGCCAAAGCAGTTATATAGTATACACATTAAAGCAGTTGGCTGAACACTGACGTGTGGCAAATGTTGAAAGGATATAGTAGTCTATAACAGATAATACATCTTTTCACAGCACAGATGGTTACAATTCTGAAAGCTGTGGAAATCTTCTCTAGCAACTCTCCTCATAAATTGACAATATTAACTGACTCACTTTCTGCTATTTTCTCTAGCAACTCTCCTCATAAATTGACAATATTAACTGTCTCGCTTTCTGCTATTTTCTCTAGCAACTCTCCTCATAAATTGACAATATTAACTGTCTCACTTTCTGCTATTTTCTCTAGCAACTCTCCTCATAAATTGACAATATTAATTGACTCACTTTCTGCTATTCAAGCTATAAGAAACTTACGATAATGCAGTAGACCTGATATAGCAGAAGAGATATTACTGGCAAATACTTCCATAAGGTCCATAGGATGTTCTGTTCTTATAGCTTGGATACCTCCACACATAGATAAACTATTGGAGTCTTGCAGAGGATTGACTAACTTATTAAGATATTTGAAAGGTAATGGATGGGGTGCAAGCACTAAGACAATGCTCACATTTTTAAAATCTTTTGTTAGAGGAAAAATAGATTATGGAAGTATAGTATATATGACTGCTGCACACAGTAACAAGATTAAATTAGACAGAATTCAGCATCAGGCTTTATGTACAATAGCAGGTGCAATCAGATCAACATCAATGGGAGCTATTGAGGTGGCTTTAGGAATTCTACCCTTAGAATTACGTTGAAAGGAGTTAAGACAATTACATGAACAGAGTTATGTTAGATAAGTCTCACCCAGCACATACAGCTTTTACTAGATGCCAGCTAATAACTCAGGCCAATCCAATGAATACCAGTAGATACCCTACATGATGGAAGTGTAAGGAGGAAATTGTCCATCTGGGTACATTAATTACATCAATTAATAACAGTTGTGAATACAAGCCAGTGATTCCGCCCTGGGAGATCAAGAAATCAGACTCGGACTACCACATAGCAGAAATACTTAAGAAAACAAATAATTAAGAAAGTATTAAAAACACAGCCAATAAATATATACAACAAATATCAAAAGACAGCATTACTGTGTACACAGATGGATCCAAGGGAGAGGATGGCAAATTGGGGATAGGAATATATATTCCAATATGGAAAATGGCGAAAAAATATAGCATCCATTTTCACCGCAGAGATGGTGGCAATACTAAAAGCACTAGAAATATTCTCTAATAACCCTCCCAAAAAAACCAAGAGTTTTAACTGACTCTCTTTCAACAATTAAAGCACTTAGAAACTTACGATAATGTAGTAGACCTGATAAAGCTGGCTACTACATACTTATATTTCAGAGGATGTTCAGTCTTAATTGCTTGGATACCTTCACATGTTGGCATACAAGGAAATGAAGAAGCCAAGAAAGGTAGATCTGATAAAAATGTAGGGACGAGTAAATCATAAATTAAGAGCTTAATTAAAGATTTAATAACATATGAATGGAAAGCAGAGTGGGATAACAATCTGAAAGGAAGACATGCATATAAGATGTTCAAGGCTCCAACAAGAAAATGTCAGATATCTAGGGAATTGAAAATTCCCAGTAATAAGAAACTTCTCAGACTACAGCTGGGAAAGGGCTATTTCAGAATAGAAGAAACTTACATTGCAGGATATCTTTAAGACAATAACATAGAACATTTCTATATATGAATAAATGAGAATACCAATATTAGATTATTTGCAAGCATCAAACTTACCTACAAATATAGAAGAGGTGTTAAGAATAGACAGACCTAGGGAGCTGCATAATCTAGTCAAAAAATATTTAACACGAACAAATGTTAATATAAAGTGGTTGGGAATGTGAAGGTCTGATGCTGTTCTTACAATTCATCATTCATAACCCTCCACTCCCAAAGGAGCATAGGCCTTCAACAAACACAAGCCAAGTCCTCCTGTCGCGTGCCATCATCTCAAGTTCTTTCCACGTTCTCATCATTTTCACCTCCGTTTCCAGCTCTCTTCTCCATGTGCTTCTTGGTCTACCTCTGCCTCTCTTGCCCTGGAGGTTCCAGAACAAGGACTGCCTTGTAATGCTATCAACAGGTTTCCTCAGTGTGTGTCCCATCCATTGCCTTTGTCTTCTTCTCATCTCTTGTTCCACTGGCACTTGTCTAGTTCTTGTCATCAGTTCCATGTTGGTCACCTTGTCATACCATTTTAATCCCTCTATTCTAAGCAAGCACCCATTTATGAATGTCTGTAGCTTTTTGGTAGTTGTCTTTGTTGTTCTCCATGTCTCAGAGCCATACAATAGGACTGACTTCATATTTGAGTTGAAGATTCTTAATTTCATGTTGGGTCTGATTTCTCTTGATCTCCATATATTTCCCAATGCGATGAAAGCTCCTCTTGCTTTTTAGTTTGATATCACTGTCTGTCCCTCCAACTTTGTGTATATTGCTGCCAAGATATGTGTACGATTCCACATCTTGTATTGGTGTTTCTTCAAGTTCAACCCTGTTATCATTACCTGCATTTATTCTCATTATTTTTATATTTTCCCTGTGTATTTTCAGACCCAATTGCTGAGACCATTCATCGAGTGTTTTCAATTTGTCCTGCATCTGATTATGGTTATTGGACAGAAGAGCCAAGTCATCAGCAAAATCCAGATCATCCAACTGCTTAGTCAGAGTCCACTGGATTCCATTTCTGTTGTGTGTTGTCGATGATCTCATTACCCAGTCTATTGCTAGTAAGAAAAGAAATGGAGACAAGAGGCATCCCTGTCGCACTAATGTTCTTATCCCAAATGGTTCTGTAAGCTGTCCTTCATGAAGAACTCTGCATGTCATGTGTTCATATGTTTCCTTTATTAAATTAATGATCTTCAGGGGAACTCCATAATGCCTCATCAATTTCCAAAGTGATTCTCTGTCTACACTGTCAAATGCCTTTTCATAGTCCACAAATCTGATGTATAATGGTGAATTCCATTCCAGACTTTGTTCAACTATTATTCTCAAAGTGGCTATCTGGTCTGTACATGATCTTTTTTGTCAAAAACCTGCTTGTTCATATCTCAGTTTCTTGTCTATGGACTCTTTTAATCTCTCAAGGATAATCCTATTTAATACTTTTCCTGGCACTGATAGTAACATTATTCCTCTATAATTTGTGCACTCTTGTAAATTTCCCTTCTTAGGCAACTTAACCAGATATCCTTCCTTCCATTCTGCTGGTAATACTGGTATCTCTTCCTTTTCCCAGACTTTACCAAGTAATTTATATAACATCTCTGTAACAGTGTCGATATCTGCTTTGATGGCCTCTGCTGGAAAGCCATCAGATCCAGACGCTTTTATGAGGAAACTTGTTTGCTTGTATTATTTCCCTGTTAGCTTTTTTGTGCTGTTATACAGTTCTCTCATACTTCATTTGGCTGCAGCATCTTCTGCTTCTCCTGCCAACTCCTCAATATACTTACTCTTGTATCTTTTGACACTTCTTTTTACTTCTTTGTTTGCTTCTGTGTACACTTCTTGTGCCTTGGCTTTGGAACTTCTGGTTTTGCTTGTGTTTAAATCTGCTTTCTTGCTTTTTCTGTCTTTTATCTTATTGATGGTTTCTGTTGTTATCCATGCTTTTTGTTGTCGTTCACTTTTCCCCAGTATTTCTTCACATGTCTCATTCCATACAGTTTTGATTTGCTGCCAATAGTCTTCTGTATTCTCTACATCTTCCAGCTGTTGGAGCACTTGGAATTTGTTTTATATTGTGACTGCAAATATGTCTCTTGATTTCTTAGATGTCCTACATTAAATTGTTGTCTATAATTTTGCATTGTTGCATATTTCTTGAGTTTCATTTTTACTTTGGCTATCAGAAACTGTTGATCTGATGCCACATCTGCTTCTCTATATACCTTTACATCCTGCAATGATGATCTAAACTTCTTGTTTATGCATATATGATCAATCTGATTTTCTGTTCTATGGTCTGGTGATATCCATGTTGCCTTGTGTATTCTCTTATGTGGAAACATGCTTCCTCCTATAGCCAGTTGATTTGAAGCACAGAAGTTTGAAAATAGTTCCCCATTTTCATTCATTATTCCTAGCCCATGTTTTCCCATGACTTCTTCAAAGCCGGTGTTGACTGTACCTATTTTTGCATTCATATACCCATCAATATTGTGATGTCTCTTCTTTTTACTTTTTCCATAATTTCCTGTAGTCTAGTATAAAATGCTTCTTTCGCAGACTCTTCTTTGTCATTAGTTGGTGCATAACATTGGATGACATTTACATTTATTTTCTTTTTAGCTGTTTTATAAGTAGCTGTTATTATTCTGGGTCCAACAGCTTCCCATTCAATGAGTGCTTTCTGTGCTTCTTTAGATATAAGAGCTACCCTTTCACTGTGGTGTGAACTTTCGTCTACATGTCCTGAGGACAGCACCAATTCACCTGTGATGAGTTTCTTCTTGTCCATCCCCTTCCACTTTGTTTCACACATTCCCAGAACCTCGATTTTATATTTCCTCATTTCTGCTGCTACTTTTGCCACTTTCCCTTGTTTGTTTAATGTCTGAACATTCCAGGTGCCAAATCTGGAAGTTCTAGAAGAAAGAAGGTTAGTCAGTAACACAGACTCCTTTCGGCTTTCTCTGTGTTGCATCATACGCCTTCCTGTGAGAGGACCTTCCCCTGTCTTGGATGGCTGTGTTTTATTTTCTTTAATTGACTTGTTCATGTTTGTTGAAGTTTTTATGTTGTACATTGTCATCTGCATATTCCAGATCTTCCAATGTAGAAAATGTAGTCCATCTTATTCCTCTTGGACTGCCCTCTGTTATTTAGTGCATCACCCAGTCTATCTGTTAAAAATAGAGTGGTTGATAAGGGGCATCACGGTCATACTTCTGTCTTTACCTTGAAGGTTAGGTTGCTCTGCAAAACCCTTTTTTGTCACAATCACTTCACAGATATAATTTTTATGATTCGTTTTCCAAAACTACATATTTCTGAAAAAACCACAGATGAAACTACTTTAACTAATATTATTTACATATACCAAGTTCTATTTTATTTTCCCAGAAGAATTTTGCCACTATTTATATGCTTTCATGGTAGTCATAAATACATTGTGGCTGGTTTTGAAACCCAGTGCGACCTCAAGACGCAGCAATAGAGACCGCAGTCAGCGACTCATAGCTTGACTGCCTGCGTCAGGACCAGCGAACCAGAGCTGGTCAAGACCGCACTCCACCTCCACGTGGTGGTCCTGGAAACAGTCTGCAGCTGTGCAGTCTGGCTGAGCGAGTGTGGATCGAAATGGGAAGGCAAACCCGGTCCTAAAAATGCTGTGCAGAAGTCGGATGTGTAGACCGAAAGGTGCAGATATCGCAGCTTAGGCGTAAACAGACACAACGCAACCACCATCCTTTTCAGGGCAAACGAAGAAGAAGAAGAAGAAACCCAGTGCAATAACAATGGGAGTGCTGATGACAAACAGGTGTGCTGAGGACACAGTTCCTATCTCTTTTTGTATAACATTTAAGATGCCTTCTGTCACTAAAGTTCTTCAAAGCTGAGGCTGCTTGAGGTCTAACAATATCAGTAGCTACATTTTTTTGTATACAAGTGTACCTAAAACAGCAGAAGCTTCAGTTAGTTGGTGAAGCAGATTTGTCTTGAAATAATGAAAACAGCAGGAGTTTCAGTTAGTTGGTGAAGCATATTTGTCTTGAAATGATGAAAACAGCAGGAGTTTCAGTTAGTTGGTGAAGCAGATTTGTCTTGGAATGATGAAAACAGTAGAAGCTTCAGTTAGTTGGTGAAGCAGATTTGTCTTGAAATGATGAAAAAAACAGGAGTTTCAGTTAGTTGGTGAATCAGATTTGTCTTGAAATGATGAAAACAGCATTGGCTTCAGTTAGTTGGTGAAGCAGATTTGTCTTGAAATGATGAAAACAGTAGAAGCTTTAGTTAGTGAAGCAGATTTGTCTTGAAATGATGAAAACAGCAGAAGTTTCAGTTAGTTGGTGAAGCAAATTTGTCTTGAAATGATGAAAACAGTAGTAGCTTCAGTTAGTTTGTGATGCAGATTTGTCTTGAAATGATGAAAACAGTAGAAGCTTCATTTAGTTGGTGAAGCAGATTTGTCTTGAAATGATGAAAACAGCAGGAGCTTCAGTTAGTTGGTGAAGCAGATTTGTCTTGAAATACCGCATGATGAAAACAACATAACATTGAAGCAGTGACCTTCTTTACTTCAAGCAGTGAGAAAAACATTTTTTTCCAGTTATTTAAAAAATTGTCTATTATGTACACTATAATAGCCAACTCTTTGGTCCAGGAGGTCATACTCATTCATTGAATTGTTGTATTCATCTATAATTTTCAGCTTTACAATATACTTCCATGTGGTTATGGTCTCTACTTGGGTCTGAGAAAACACAAGGAAAACTGATTTCTTGGCCTTTTTATCTCTAAAGGCTGTACACAACATCTTGCTTGTTTGTGTCATGTACCATCTGTATTCAAACATAACTAAGGTGCAGAGTCTTCAGTTTCAAGGGACAGTTTCTTAAGATAATGTTCAGAGTGCCATTATAGTATTGTTTCTTCTCCAGTAAGAAGTCAGTGAGTTCTCTTGAGGTGTAATTGCTGTCAGCAAATAAATGGTGATGTGTACCCAAATGCTGTATTGGGGTCTGAAAAATCTTTACAGCTTGCCTACTGTCTGAATCCACTTTAGGATCATATGATGTATCTGAACCAAAATATGTGAACATGTTCACCACATATCCAGTTGCTGAATCACACAAACCAAAGACTTATATGTGATATCTGCTTTGTTTATGTGGATTATATTGCTTGTATTGCCATCTGCTTTTGTACCCTATGCCTGTTTCATCCAAACTGAGATTTTGGAACGAGTGAAAGGCATTCTGGGATTGTTGTAACAAAATGTTCATAAATGGTTCATTCTTTTCTTTACCTTGTGTATATCATCAGATACATGATGCCATAATATGATATAACTAGCAATAACCCATCAAAATTGACAGGTTTTTAATTATAGTGTGTTGTTTCTGTTACATGTATTACAGACAGTACTATTACTGCTGTGGTCATTTCATTGCAGGCGACCATCATTAGATATTTGTAGTGAAAATTACATGGATGTATTAAGTATGAAGACATGGAGTAACCTTCCTAAATGACATGTGGAGCAGTGATAATGATCTAATGAGCCCGAAATTGACTAAATAACTAACATTTCTTTTATGACAACGTGTCTTGTAATTGTTAGTGCATCTTTTAAAATCTTGACTTTCCATAATCAAACTGTTCATACACACCTTCATTTTTGCACTTTTCTATTTTTGGGAGAGTACATATAAGATAAATAATAGTGAATACAATTATTGTCTAACTTTCAACCACAGTTGCACCCCTTAGCTGTGGTTGAAAGTTAATGCACTCTCTCGAAAATAGAAAAGTGCGCAAATGATGGTGTGCATGATGTGACCGATCGACTGACGTACTTACAGCAGGAATTATGGTGCTTCATTTCTATTTCTTGAAAACATGTGACTAAACCAAAGTGTATACAATTCTGCAGATGTAGACCAGTAGTCATGAATGAATGGTTTCTTCTGAATCCCAATATTTATTAGGACATCAGTAAAGTTATCCAGTTCGGGACATGTAACTTTGGTCTATCTAGCATACATTAAATATTGTTTCGAAGGATTATTCTGAATACATTTGAGTTTGGCATAATAAGTGATGCACTGACATATGTAATCTTTAATTTCCTCAGTAAATGAAACACTGTATCATTTCAGTGAGGTTGACAAGTCAAGCCCCTTAGTCACACCTTTTGACAAAACTGAAATGCATCCTGTATCAAGCCTTCAGCAATTTCTATCTACTCTAGGACATCTTGTGAGACTCTACTTGCCTCTCAACTTGTAGCTGTACTGCTAACTTTACTGGTTGTTTGAAATGGGTTTTTACTCTTTCCTTTCCCATTACTGGCAGAAAGTTTAGCAGTTGTTATGGTACCTCATACCTGTTCCTTTAGCTGCTCAGTATCTCCATCAGATTAATCACATTTATGAATATTCTAACATGAAGTCTTAGCAAAGTCCTCATCTGAATCACTAAAACTAACTGAAAAACTACTGTCACTAGAATTCTCTTCTGTTCACTGAGAAATAAGCAGCCATTCATGAACAGCTTATAGCCAATGTTAAGAAGATGAATCTCTTGTGATTGCTTATAAACATAAGATTAGCAGTGCTAGTAATGGCTAACAAGAAGTATACAATTTCAGTTTTATAAATTTTTTTCCCCATTCCCTGATGGTCACACACTCATGCCAGTATATTTATATGATTTAAACCAGCTTATTACCAGGGATTTTAAAATTTTCTGTTCAAATTCAGACATATATCATGCTGGCGCAAGATGTTGTTTGCAGATAAATGTAAAGAGAAAAGTGATGTGTAGTACTAGTTTGGGTTAGAATGAGTTAAAGCTGTTTGACAAAGCTTGAAACTGACTTGTGGTAAGGTTAAGGCTAGTATAATGTACATACTAATAGCCAGTCTGGCAACAAAAGAGACAGTCTCCTTATCCAAACTTTTTTTTTTTTTTTTTTTAAATGTATGAATAAATATGTTGAGTTTTATCTTAGTTACAATTATAATATAGGCCCTATGGTGCCTCTATGTCCAGATAATTTCTTCGGTTGCCAAAACCTGATGTGTCTTCACTTTTCCTGTTCAGTAGCTGTAAATAATGTCAATTAAAATTTTGAGAGTGTTTGCATGTGTGTGTTTTTTCATTTCCTAAAAGTTGTCTGTTGATACCTGTCACAGTGTAACAACAACAACAACAAATAAAAACAAAGAGATAAGAATGAAGTAGAGTAATGGGAAGGCTTGAAGTGTTTGGTCAGATTTTTTTATATGCTTTTAATATTGATGACCTGCTGATACTTTACTTAGTTCTCACCTTACTTACTCCACTCTTCTCCTTTGAATATATTTTTAACTGTTATCACCTGCCCTATTGTTCCCTCTACCATTCATGATATCCCTCTGTATTCTTACTCCTTTTTTGCCAGCTATGTTCCTAGACAGGGTGTGTCTTCTGTCTGTGGTTATAAGCATGTAGGCTTTTTGACTGGGCCATCACATATCTGGGGTTATCTCATACACAGCCCATGGTGATCCCAACCATTTACATTGTAATATAGACAGCATGAGTATTCCCTGCTCATATTCAATTACTGACATAACCAGCTGATGATACAGGAGAAACAAGTCTCTGCTCCAGGTGCATAGCAGTCATTGTTTGTAAAGCTGCCAGACCTCACTAGCACTTCTATATGATCGGCCCAACATGGTGCTTGTGAGATGGCCTATATTTGTTCTATAATTATTATATGATACTGTAATAAAAGAGAAAGATGACATTAATCTGCAAAATTGTTATGTTTAAAAGCAAAAAAAAAATGCTACAATGATTGGAAATTTATGCATCTGAGAACACACACCTACATTTATTCATGTAAGAACACACCCCCTACTTTACATTCATTCCTGTGAGAACACAGTCCCTACATTTATTCCTGTGAGAACACACCCCCTACATTACATTTATTCCTGTGAGAGCACACCCCCTACATTACATTTATTCCTGTGAGAACACACCACCTACTTTACATTTATTCCTGTGAGAACACTAGTTGTCAACTATGGGAAGCCCTCATTAGTGCTTCTCTAACATAACATGTGACCACACTGTACCTCAGAAGGAGTTAAAAGATAAGGAACAGAAGAGATCTATTGCTGACACAATAAAATAAAGTGGCTAAATGGAAATTTTTTTATCAAAGTACCTTCATTTATTTCATTATTCTGTGATAGAATTGACTAAAATGTAGACATTTCTGGCAAAATGTGTAACTTGTCTGTATATCAGATTTTAAGAACAGGGCAAAAAAAAAAAAAATTACTTTTGTAAAAATTCCCAGATGTTTATATTAACTGAAACTTAGATTCTAGCTATCAAATGGCAAAAGTGGGACCCAAAGACGCAACAATAGAGAATGCAGTCAGCGACCCATAGCTTGACTGCTTGCATCAGGGTCAGCGAACCAGAGCTGACCAAGACCCTACTCCACCTCCAAGTGGTGGTCCTGGAAACAGGCTGCATCACTGCAGTCTGGCTGAGAGAGTAGGGATCAAAGAGGGAAGGCTAACCTGGTCCCAAAAATGCTGTGTGGAAGTCGGATGTGTCGGCCGAAAGGCACAAATGTTGCAGCTTTGCTGTAAATGGGCACAATGCAACCAACATCCTTTTCAGGACAAATGAGGAAGAAGAAGAAGAAATGGCAAAAGTTGCATTTTTCAAACATGATCTTACTCACATTTAGTATCTCACATTTGAAAATCTCTGGTCCTTATCATCAATGTTGATGCTTTCTAACATTTTAAAATCTTCTCATGTTTTACTGTCTCAAATGCCTTAGTGTAGTGTATAAAGCACAAGTATAGATAGATTATAAGTAGAAGTTATAATTAAAATAAAAATTATCATATACACATTTTGCATGCACTTGACAGCTCTGAATGATTCAGAAGAAAGTCAGTGTGGCAAAGATTGTTGAATGTGATGTTTGGCATACTACCAATAAACATGTATAACTCTTCTTATATTTTCAGGTTGTTATATTTCTTTCACCATTATTAAAAAAAAAAAAAACCAAAACTTTGAGTGATATTTCTTGTGATATCAATATCTCAGATAACCAGCTTGCTTAGTCATTCCCCTTCTACCGCGAGGTGTAGACGTTTGGAAGAGAGAGCGCCAGACTATCCTACCGGCTGTCTTCCTCCTGGCCTGGTTCTATTCTAGTCCTCGGTCCTTCAAAGATTGTCTAATGTTGTCCTCCCAGCAGACTCTGGGGGTCTGGATCCTTGGCTCTTTGTTTCCCATGCTTCTCGTGGTAGTCGATCTTCTCCCATTCTGCAGACATGGCCAAACCATCTTAGTTGGGACTGTTCTACTTGGGTCTGCAGGGGGTGGCATTTTAGGCCTTGATGTATCGTCTGGTTGCGGACCATGTCTCTTCTTGTTACTTCAACCACCTTCCTCAGATACCTCATTTCTGAGGTTTGGATCTGGCTTTTGTGGGTTGTAGTCATTGCCCATGACTCGCATCCATATGTCAAGACTGGGACATAGGTGGAGTGATATACAGCCATCTTCGTTTTCTTACCAACCTCTCTCTTGCTGAGAAATCCTCGATTTATGGCCTGAAAAAGTCTCCCAGCTGCTGCTTTTCGAGTGGCCAACTCTTCTTTGATGCCTACCTTTCGGTCTATAATAGCTCCGAGATATTTAAAGTGGTCGACCTGCTCCAGGACCTGTTCTCCCAGCTTAATCTGATGTCTTCTTTCTTCTCGTGATATCACCATGGATTTTGTTTTAGAGCTACTTATGACCATCCCTCTCTTCTCCAGCTCTTCATTCCAGACTTGCAGGTTGGATTGGAGATGTGCCTCTGATTTAGCAATCAGGGCAATATCATCAGCAAATGCCAGCTCTGAAATACATACCTGTCTCATCTTCCAGTACCCTACTGAATACTTTCTTGTTCTCTCCTTACATGACTTACATGCCTTGATAACATCGGCCATAAGGAGGATGAAAAGATAAGGTGACATGATATCACCTTGTCTTACACCAGTGGTGGTCCTGAACTCTTCTGACTTATGGTTTGCTGTCCTCACATAATTCCTGCAAGACTTGTAGAAACTCTGTATAGCATGAATCAGAGGTGCTGGAATGTTCTTCCTTGCCAAACAGTCCCAAAGTTTGCTCCAGGGGACCCTGTCAAATGCCTTTTCCAGATCTATGAAACAAAGATGGATCTCACTCTTATACTCAAGGACCTTTTCACTCAGCTGTCTGAGTGTGAAGATTACGTCTTGATTACTTTGGTTTGCTCGGAATCCGCACTGGACCTCATCCAATTGTGGCTCAAC
The DNA here is from genome assembly GCA_024509875.1 of Oreohelix idahoensis. Lineage (NCBI taxonomy): Eukaryota > Metazoa > Mollusca > Gastropoda > Stylommatophora > Oreohelicidae > Oreohelix > Oreohelix idahoensis. Next base: position 93,204 of record JAMPIV010010965.1, read on the forward strand.
TAGGCGTCGGAGTCTCTGCTCTAGGATTCTAGAGTAGATTTTACCAGGGACACTTAGAAGGGATATGCCTCTATGGTTTCCACATTGTCGATTGTCACCTTTTTTGAAAATTGGTGTTATGATAGCAATCTCCCAATTCTTTGGTATGGTCTTGTTGCACCATGCTGCCTGTAAGACCCTTAAGAGTAATAGGCCGCCTGATGCTCCCATGTACTTAACCATTTCTGGTGTTATACCTTCATGCCCTGCTGTGCCCATCTTGATTTTCTCCAGTGCAGACTTCAGTTCTTCCATCCTTATGTCATCTTCATCACCATTTGTTTCATATTCTGTGCTAGTGGTTATCATTTCTGATGCTTGACCTTGCTCACCATCAAGGAGTTCTGAAAAATATTCTTTCCATCTTTCCATTACTTCCTTTGGGGCAGTAAGCAATTTGCCTTGCTTGTCCTTTATAAATTTGAGAGGGCATTGTTTTTCCTTCCTAATGTTGTATAGGGTCTTGTAGAACAATTTCTGGTTTTCTTGCGCATCTTGTTCTAGCTTTTCTCCAAATTCTTCTCAGGACTTCTGTTTTGCTGCTAGCACTTTGTTCTTTGCTTCTGTTCTGAGTATCACATATTCTCTATATTTCTCTATTTGTCCTGCTGTATTTTTTAGCTCCTAAGTATTGTTTCCATGCCATTTTCTTCTCTCTTATTTTCTCTTTGACTTCCTCTGTCCACCAAGGTGTCCTCTTTCCCTTGTTCCCAAGTTGGACTTCACCACATGCTTCTGCAGCAGCTGTCTTTATGATGTCCTTGAATTTAAGCCACAGGGTTTCCAAGTCATCAGGTTGTTCTTCTGTGTTTCTCACCGCTGTAGCAATAAGCCCCTGATATCTGGTCTTAATTTCTGTCTCTCTCAGCTTGTAGGTCTTAATGCTCATTTCTTCCGTTCGTTTACTTGGTTTCTTGCATGATGCTGGGCAGTTCCTAGGCTGAGCAACTCTTTCAGTTGTTCTTTTAATTGTAAGCAGGTAGTGATCACTTCCAATCTCTGGCCCCCTCCAGACTCTAGCATCCCGGACATATTTGAATGAGCTCCTCCTAACAATGGCATAGTTGATCACTGAATTCTCCTTCTTTGTTGGTTCACACCTAGTGTATGCATGTATGCGCTTATGGGGGAACTTTGTGTTGGTAATGATCAGATTCTGCTCACTGCAGAATCTGAGGAGTCACTTTCCATTGTCATTGAGATTATCTTCTCCATATCTTCCGATAACTCCACCCCATCTAGCATGGTCATTTCCAACTCTGGCATTGAAATCTCCTAGCATGATAATTTCATCAAAGCAGTCATCCACTGTCCTTTGAAGCAGCTTGAAGAATTCCTCCTTGATCTCTGCTCTCTCATCCTCATTTGGCCCATACACTATGACCAGGTTGACTATGGTTTCTCCTTCTTTTAGTTTTACAACCATAATGCGCTCCGAGACAAAGTTCTATCCCTTGATACTATCTTTCTGGTTTTTGGCCACAATGCAACCCACACCCCCTTTAGCTCTTTCAGATGTGGGTACACCACTGTATAGCAGCATGTTGTCATCAAGATCCATGACTACTTGTCCTTTTTTCTTTGTTTTAGTAATAGCCAGGATTTCTAGTTTTGCTTTCCTCATCTCTTCCACCAGCTCCTCTTCTTTCCCATTTATACTTCTTGTGTTCCAAGTTCTATAAGTCGTAGTCCGTAGTCCGTTCCAGTTCGTCGCCTTTAGAATCAGTCCGGTTTTCTCTCTTATATTTCGTGTAATCATAGTTTAAAGCAAACAGGTGATTGGCCTGTTGTGCCTTTGCATGGTGGAGGGGCTGCCTCCTTACGGCCTCCATGCAGGCCACCCTCCTCCTTTTTCATCTGGGCTTGGGACCGGCATAGGCGGAGTTCAGATAACCAGCATGTAACTAATTGTCTAAGATTTTGTTACCTATAATTCATTGTTCTTTTCAGATTACAAAAAAATATGGAACAGAAGATCCCATTTTTGGATCAAAAAATAAAACAGGATATCAGTACAGATTTTAAAGTGAGTATTCTGTTGAATTCTTGACAACAAATTTGTATACAGCCATAGACAAAATGAGTTAAACTGAGAAATCTGTTAAAATATTGTCAATTTAAACATTTTATTACTTATTGCTGGGTTCTTTGTATTTTATTGTCAATAACAGTGTAGCATATGTAGTTGTAATATAAGGTCCTCATCAGGGACAGAGGCATAAAAGAGTTGAGAAAAAAACAGTAATTTAAATACATTAAAGTGCAATGTTTAAGACTGAAGTGGTTTGTTTCAAACTTGAATATGTTCAATGTTTTGTTTTCAGGGGCACACAGTGAAGATAGAAATTGAAGGTGAGGAAGATGGTCATGTTCCTGCAGGGAGAGAGAGTATTAGGACCAGTTCCACATCTGTATATCCTGCTGGGGACATTTTACTCAGTAATGCTTTACAACTTTTTAACATAAATGCAACCTGTGCTCAATATGTTACCACTATCAACAAATACGTAACATAATAAGTTATTTATACACATCCACCACAAGCAAGCATGTATTAGACATCACAGTAACATCAAATAAAAGTCAATAACACTAATCTTGATTTCAGAAAAAAATTACAATGAACCTTTACTGATGAAAACAAAATGTCATTTGTATACAGTTCAATCTTGTCTACACAGTTACTGAAAGTTCATCGTAAGTAATTGATTTAAGTTCAGTGGTTCTACAAAGTTATTGATTTTTTTATCATTAGGACATTTATGAAGTTGTTAGTTCATGGTAGTTTTACCTACAGTAGCTAGATTCCTGACTGCAATCACAGTCACTCATGATTTATCCAGGTGTGGGAAAAGGTTGTGTGGTGTGAATAGAGCTATCTCAGGGTTCCAATGCTTTCTGTCCCAGATCTAAGTTTCTTGTCACCAATGAATATGGAAGCTCTTTTTGTAAACTACCCTAAAGAACCACTTGGTTGTACTTTGTTGCTAACAAAACAAGATTTTGGCAAAGTTAAGCCTTTGCAACTACCGCTGCTAGGTCTATAAAACGAGTTCTCTTGTGACCAAAGTTTTCGATTGCAGTGTCTGGGCCTAGTGAGCTCTAGGGTTAAATACAAAAAATCTCATTTTCAGCTGACAGATGTATGTGACCACAAACCATCTTTCCTAAACAATTTCTCATCTGAAATTAATGAAATCCTGAACACTCTTCCCTTGAAAGAGTGTCAGAGAAATACATTTTTCTTACAATGGTTTAAGAGCATGAAAACTAATTATAATCACTACTACTTCGAAGTAGCCACCATATCAATTACATCCCATATATGTTAGCTGCCCAGCAACTATCTGTTCTATTCAAGCCAGGTCAACAACTTTTGCTGTGGTGGAAATATCCACTGATTTTGTAATAGAAAAGAGGGAAGTTTAAACTACTGTATGCGAATTAATCTTTAAACATTGGGCTAAAAGAATTTTACAGATTTCATGCAAAGTACCATCCATGTGTAGATTTTCATTGTTTTATAATAGTTAAACAGCGTCAAATTATAATTATCCTTTAATTTGTGATAGAAGTTATTTATTTATTTATTTTCTGAGTAACTAAACATTATCTCCCCTTAATTTGATCTGTGCAGCATGCCTCGTTAAATTAGGAAAGTCAATTTTATGAGCTTGGCATAACAAGAACAGAAAGGCTTTGTCATACTTGATGAGAGAAAACATTGTTTAGTCACCAGATGTTTGTATTTATAAAGTGGTTTTTATTTATTTATTTTTTTATGTGACAGTTGATCATGATTGAGATTGTCATACTTGAATAGGTAGATAGAATATTGTTTAGTCATCAGATATGAGTATTTTTAGTCTCTCCTGCTCACTCTCCTTTATTCTTCTTTGATCCATATCCGCCGACCGTCAAAGCAGTCAGTTGCAATCATGCCTGGCTTCGTCTTGTATGGCAGCAACAAATTGATTCCACTTTGTTTGGTTGGCGGCCATCCTTCATACAGTGCCTCATTTCTGGTTCATTCTTTGCATCTCAGCTTCCACAGTTTCTCCTCCAAGTTTTTTTGGTTGGCCTCTCTTTTGCTTTCCTTTGGTGATCCATAGCATAGCTGTTCTTGTAATGGTATCAGGGTCCCTTTTGAGGACATGGCCAACCCAACTCCAGTGTCTGCCAGCTATGATGGTGTGCATGTCCTCCTGACTACTGTTAAGTCCCTTTTGCGTGTGTAATTTAAATGTTTAGCACATCTGAGAATATATATTGTTAATTATTTACGCGCGGTCATACACGATGTTGAACACAAAAGCGCAAACGGGTGCACTTGTTCTGGTTGCCAGAGAACAATTACATTATGATTAAAGATGCCCTATGGTGATGAACTTTACGGCAAGTATTTCCATCATGACTTTCATTAAGGAGCTTGAGTACAATGACGGGTTTAGGAAGTGACCCTTTAAAATATATATATTGAATAATAATCTTGATAATCTTTGGTACGAGTCTGGATCCCACTAGTGAGACGACATGGAGTACGTCTCAAAGTACAGCCAAATCAAATGTCAAAAACTGATGAATGTATCATAATGATCAAAATGCAGATGAGCCCTACCTTGGCTAACGTAAATATACTCCAACCTGGAAATTTATAATACTTTCAAGAATGCTTCCCATAACTTGGGTAACCTTACAATCAGTCTCCATATGATTTTGCGCGTGTCCTTATAAATGTTGAGCACATATGAAAAAATATATATGGTTAATTATTTACGTGCGGTCATACACGATGTTGAACACAAAAGCGCAAACAGGTGCGCTTGTTTTGGTTGCCAGAGAACAATTACATTATGAGGAGATGCCCTATGGCAATGATTTGAGACAGACGTCCTTTTTGATGGAGCTGATATATTCGTCAGTTTTTTACATTTGATCTGGCTGTACTTTGATAACGTACTCCATGTCGTATCACTATTGGGATCCCAGACTCGTACCGAAGATTATCGGGATTATTTATTTCAATATATATATTTAAATGGTCACTTCATAAACCCGTCGTTGTACACAAGCTCCATAATGAAAGTCATGATGGAAAAACTTGCCCCCGTAAAGTTCATCACCATCCTTGAAGGGTCATTCCTCCTGTCGGCCGTTATAAATATCGATCAAGTAATGATCAACATATATATAAAATGCTATGAACTATGATGTCTCAATGTAATGACCTACGTTGGTTGATGATGCCTACTACTACTATGATTAAATCTGTTTTTACGTTGCAAATAAAATGTATCGTCCATGTTGAGCCATGAATTCTGCATGCATCCTTCATTTTTCCAGTTTTGTCAGGCCTTAAGACACACCATTTGTTTCAATATTATATGAGTAACTTTGTCGGCCACCTGTAAGCTTGACCTTGAGCTGAATATATTGTAAATCAGCAGAGATATTAACATTTCGTTAACCGTGCCACCTCAATTAACAACCCACGCAACAATATTTGTATATATAAAACTAAAACGATTGCGCAACAGCACAGCACGCAACAGCTACTCCGAATAAGAAGTTCTTGGTTGCTGATGAGATTCAACTAAAAGATCCTGTACTCTGTCTGTTGTTTATTGCATGTAGGTCGTGCATGTGTTTGGAAAAAAAATAACACTGAATACCAGTATTAAACTCTTGTATTGCAAGCAGTAAGTCACAATCAATTTCATAATGATTATAAGCAACATTGTTTAATCAGGTTAAAACATTATTCATTTCAACTCTTGAATAAAAAAAAATAATGCTATCATTGTTGAGTGAAGATGAAAACAAAAGTAGGTACAGAATACAGAATCTGTGTATATTTCCCAAACAGGATGTATTAAATAACACTGAACAAATTAGGTCAGAACTCAGGATGGCCTTGAAATAATCATGCCCAGGTAGCATTTACACATTCAACAATTTCCATGATTGAAAGATGGGCAGGTGGTATTTGAAACATAATTGTGCATCTGAAATTGTAAATAGAAACTTGTTTGTTGTGAATTTCCCCATCTTTAGTGTGCATATCCCCTTTAGAAAACAACAGTGCATAAATGGTAGAGTATGTGACTGAAATGTTAGGACTCAGGCTGATAATAACATTACATGTAGTGTGTTCATGTATATACCATTGTATAAATTAGAATTGTTACTATTTTGTACGTTATATGATCACCAAAAATATATGTCATTATCATGTTTTAACAAATTATATTACCAAATCTGCTTTACCAAACAACAGTTTTAACATTACTACTAGCTATATTTCTCAATTGTAATTCATGCTCATGTATAACTATTAGTATAAGTAGTAGAAAGTAGCCATAAGTAACTATTTCTCAACTCATTTTTCAATAATTCATATTTGAAGAATGCTGCACATTAAATTCAGTTATGTCCATGTTCTATGGCATGTCTACTTTAGATATATCTACATTGTGAATAGTGTTACTGTGTAGTAGTAATATTTACTCATGCACGTTGTACAAAAAAAATTGTAGAAATATAAGCGTAATGGCTTGCCAGTTTATCTTTGTATAATTCATACCTTAGATACATGTACATTTGAACACAATCTGCCTTGATAATGTCTCAGTAGTAATTTATGCCCATGCATGCTATATAGTGAAATTACAGGTTCATGCCCTTTTATCTGAACACCCACCTGCATGGAGGCACCTGGTGTCATTCTTATATGACCACCAGTTATGCACAATGCTATAATATATGTACAAATGTGGAAGTGAACCTCTGTCTGTGAGGAAAATTACATCCTCATTGATTCCTTAAATCATCCACACACTTTCAGGTATTCCCCCTGTGGTGAAACTTGTTGAGGACCCAGCATTACATATGATTAAGATGGACATTTTGGAACGGAAATAGCAACACAAAAATTTACAAAAGATATAAAGTAACAGGTAATAAATTCATCTTTACAGCAGAATTAGTGGAAATCTTAAAAGCTTTAGAAATAGTTGCAGTTATATAGTGTCTAGGTATACAATTGCAGGCATCACTGAAAATGAGCAAAACTCATTTTATCAAAAACAAAGTTTGAATTTTACTGACACAGTACTGTTACTCCACAGATCTATCAGGTAATGTCCAGTACTGTTACTGCACAGATCTATCAGGTAATGTCCAGTACTGTTACTGCACAGATCTATCAGGTAATGTCCAGTACTGTTACTGCACAGCTACATCCGGTAATGCCCAGTACTGTTACTGCACAGATCTATCAGGTAATGTCCAGTACTGTTACTGCACAGATCTATCAGGTAATGTCCAGTACTGTTACTGCACAGATCTATCAGGTAATGTCCAGTACTGTTACTGCACAGATCTATCAGGTAATGTCCAGTACTGTTACTGCACAGATCTATCAGGTAATGTCCAGTACTGTTACTGCACAGATCTATCTGGTAATGTCCAGTACTGTTACTGCACAGATCTATCAGGTAATGTCCAGTACTGTTACTGCACAGATCTATCAGGTAATGTCCAGTACTGTTACTGCACAGATCTATCAGGTAATGTCCAGTACTGTTACTGCACAGATCTATCAGGTAATGTCCAGTACTGTTACTGCACAGATCTATCAGGTAATGTCCAGTACTGTTACTGCACAGATCTATCAGGTAATGTCATGAGGTTCTTTTCTTGCAAAAAAGTTTAGTCATGACAGAAAAAAATTATTATTTACAATATATTCTTAATCATTTCAGGACTGTTTGGAGGGAAGTAATTAAGAAATAAATTGTTATAATCATTTCTTACATCCATGGGAAGTAATCAAACAATAAAAATATTAATAAAAATATGCGATTAGCGACCACATTAAAAAAAAACATTTTGCAACACCATTTAAAATTATTAAATGTATACTATTAGTTTCAAAGTTTGCAATACACTATGAACTATTAACATATCAGACAGAAACAAATACTTCTTAAATAATCTTATAGTGGCATATTGTTTAAATCATATCTAATATGATGCTACAAAACATACAGAATTAAAATTTGTTATGCATGCCATAATTATCTGAAGTTTTTACTATTATGTTTTATTCAATGAATTTCAGGTGACCATTCCTGTGGCCAGCAATCCTGCCTATCTTCTAGTGTTGACATTCCAGATTTGAAAATTATAAACAGTTTCATAAAGAGTGAACCAGTGCAAAATGCCGCATTCAATCAAGTGTTGCCAGAAATCACAGAAAAAATTGTGAGTGAAATGAAAGCTGATGTAAGTACAGCAGCTGCAACACTAAATACAGACAATAACATTGAATCAAGATTAATTAAAAGAGGTACAATCCCCGAATTTCACAGACTCTGTGATAATGACTGTAGACATGAATCTGACTCCTGAGATTTATACTGCAGTCTTACAAAATGAAAACTGCAGCAGGACAAATAAATTGTATACTGCAGCAGGAAATCAGCAATAGTCTATGATGATTTTACTCTCAACGGTAGAAGGAGAAAAGGTTTTAAATTGTGTGGCAGTGTACAATCAGATGAAATAATAATAATAGGTACAAAAGAGAAACTATTCAGCTGTCGTGTTTGTGGAGTACAGGTAAGCAAGAAAGGTGACTATAATGAACATGAACTTTCACATATGAGAGAAAAGTGTTATATAAGTAATGTTGGTAATGTAGAATTAGCTACAAAATCCAGTCTATGTCAAAAAGAAAGAATAAAAATAGTACAGAAGCATTCTAAATATGATCTTATTGGTATGGGGGCTGCTCATTTTGGTTATCTAAAGGCACATGTAATGCAGCATAAAGAAGAACTACCTAACAAGTGTGATGGTCTTAGTAGGTTTTCTAGGACTGATTATCCAAAGAAACCCATAATGCAGCATAATAGTGAGACACATTACACATATGATGTCAGTGGAGCAGAATTTTGTCAAAGTGATCACAAGGTGACAAATGCAGAAGGAGAATCTTACATGTGTGATGAACTTACAGGACAAAAACTTCATTTAAAATGGTACAAAAGTCAACATACAGAAGAAAAACTTTATAAATGTGATGTTTGTGGAGCAGAAATTTCTCATAAAGGTGCTATAAAAAAAACACAAAATAACACACACAGGAGAGAAACTTTATAAGTGCGATGTTTGTGGGGCAGAATTTTCTCACAAATTCCATGTGTCTGGCTCTTAAGCAAAATTAGAAAAGAAGAAGAAATCGATTTTTTTTTGTGTTGGGTCTATTATGCGATAATCTTTATAGGAATTTAATTGTTTTGGCTTGATGACATTTTTACAAATTCCAGCATGTTAAAGCCTACATCAAATATTAAATGAGTAAGGACATGAAAATTGATGACAAAAATGCCTTGATCAATTGACAGTCTGATCAGTTAAGTCAAATCAAATCTGAATGATAATACTTTTTTTCAACTACTGGGCACATGAAAAGTGGATCAAACTCTTTGAACAATCAAGAAATGTAGAGTTATATTCGGAACTACTACAAATTGCTCTTGTTTTTAAAAATTTTTGCTGTTCCAAAAAATAATGCTAATACTGAGAGGCTTTTATTTTTTCTTTCATGGAAAGTCAGTGTACAAAGGACAGAAACAAATTCACTGTTGAATATATAAAAGGAATATTACAAGTTCAATAAAATTATAAGAATGTTACATGTACAGACTTCCATGAGCATTTAGTTGGAGTGAAAAGTACAATGTTAAAGACTTAATATTTAGTGATAATGAAACAATAATGCTTGATGGAAAAATTATTAAAACATGCATTTTATGAAGACTTAACATTTTTTTAAAAATTTTGTTGAAGTATTTCTATATATTTTATCATGATTATGTACATCCATGTATTAAATTAGTGAAATTAACGCATCCTCCTTTGTATACTCGTGTTTTCAGTAAATAAATAAAATAATATGGTCACCCTAACTGAGATCAATTTACGGTTTTTGCCCTTTGTAGCCCAAAAATAGCCCTAAGTAGCCTAAAATGCCTAAGGTAGCCTAGGTGTCCAGATGTAGGCCAAAATTAAAAATCTAAAACCCGGGCATAGGCATTTGAAAAAGTATCACAGACTGGGACTTTGACTGAATAACCTGAATGGCTCCTGAGATAAACCCTCTGTGGATGGGAAGGAGTGAAGCTCCTTACCTGGTTGGGAGGAAAGTCCACAGGTTCCCTGGCCTCACAATGACATGTCATTGGGCCAAAGGGCTGATAGCCCAAGTACTACTGGTTACGAAAAAAAAAAAAATTTTAAAACAAGTCAAGTATAATTATATCACATAAATATTTTGACAATTGTTTGTGGTTTTAAAAGTTTATCTCTAGCTTTGTCTTTCACCTGTGACTAATCATTAACTGTAGCTTTAGATCAAGTTCTGTTGGTTTTTCAATGGCCAGGCAATACCCACTCATCAGCTAAATGTAACATTCCTCATCTCTTCCATCATTTGATAATGAATTATGACTATCAGCTCAATTCTCTTAATTGTCGAATATGTTTTTAAGTAAATGTGACACATTCATTTTCTCAGGGGACTTAGAATTTGTAGATACTTGGCTTGTCACATTTCTGTGGTAATTTAAAGAAAACCATAATCATGTGATTCATCACAAAACTATAATAAAAATGCCAAAGCATGTACACATGCTGTTTAACTTCACTCTGATTGCTAAAACAGTAACAGAAGTCACTTTATGGTTTTAAAATATAGACTAGATGAGCAGCAGGCAACCCATGTGATGTGAGGATCTACTTTAGAAACACTGAGCTCTCTAAAGATCTGCCTTGATACAGTCATATCTGTTTCAGGTTCCAGAGTATAACAAATGTTGAAGAAGTGCAGCATATAAGTTATTTGTATCTCTGCAGCATAACCCTCTTACTGCAATTCTTTCAACAAGGCATTGACAAATTGAAACTAAATTATATTTTACTAAATGATAATGTCACTTTAAATAAAGGATCCCATTCTTATCTTATGCAGTTCATTAATAAAGTGAATTTTAATAAGGCTTCTCATAGGATATCAATGGAAACACAGAATAAGTACCTTTAATCCTGGGGATATCAAACTTTTAAATACCTTTGAGAACGAGTAAGTCCTTAGTTTGCTATAATTTTTTTTTTTAATTTCTATCATTTAAAGATCTACCAAATCATCCCCTGTGATCTCCTTTATTTTTAAGTTTGGAGATAATTTTGAGGATTAGGGTATGTTCACTGCTGGTGTGAAATGCATTAAACAGATGTGGGGATAGGGGAAGATAGTAACTGTGGGTCACAGAAGTATTGAAAGTTAAAAAGGAAAGGAGAGAATGAAGTAATGGAAAATGATAAAGTATTTATTTTTAAAAAGCATATTTGTTTATGGCTAATGCAGTTGCATTAGGCCCCACCATTTGACAGTGATTATTGCTGTGAGGTAATGCTGCTTAGATATTGGTGTAAATATATGTAGTATGTCTTCATAGTCTTAAAATGATACCCATCATCTGCTATATTTCATTGCCTTCAGGTTGAAAGAAATATGGAATCTAATGTCACACGTCTAATTACAGAAATGAAGCAGGAAACAGACTATGAGGTATGTCAAATATTTATGTCCCATGTAATTCCCCTGGGTCTCTAAAGAGACAAAGAAAGAATATGGCCTACTGCACTCTTGAGCGTGTCGTACAAAGTGACTTGTGGGGTTGTGGGTGGGGCTGGCTACCTCATTATGTTAAACAAATTGTCACAGACTCCACTGCTACAAGTGTATGTGAATGCTTTGTGCAGGCTTCTAACAAGTGGTCCAGCTGTAATGGTGGCTGTATGCTCTGTTAGGAGCATGAAAAGAAGATGAATGAAAATAATGGTATTTGAAAGCTTTCAAGGGTATATTCTTCTTCTTTGATCCTTAGCCACTGGATGTCAAAGCAGTCTGGTGGCATCTTGTAGGGCAACAACAAATTGATTCCACTTTGCTCAGTCGGTGGCCATCCTTTGTACAGTGCCCCAACTCTGGTTCATTTGCGGTCACAATATCCAACAAATTCCAAGTGCTCCCAACAGCTGGAAGATGCAGAAAATACAAAAGACCAATGGCAGCAAATCAAAACGGTATGGAATGAGACATGTGAAGAAATACTGGGGAAAAGGGAATGACAACAAAAAGCATGGATAACAACAGAAACCATCAATAAGATAAAAGACAGGAAAAAACAAGAAAGCAGATTTAAACACAAGCAAAACCAGAAGTTTCAAAACCAAGGCTCAAGAAGTGTACACAGAAGCAAACAAAGAAGTATCAAAAGAGATCACTCGAAAAGCAGCAGCTGGGAGACTTTTTCAGGCCATAAATCGAGGATTCCTCAGCAAGAAAGAGGTTGGTAAGAAAACGAAGATGGCTGTATACCGCTCCATCTATGTCCCAGTCTTGACATATGGATGCGAGTCATGGGCAATGACTACAACCCACAAAAGCCAGATCCAAACCTCAGAAAGGAGGTATCTGAGGAAGGTGGTTGAAGTAACAAGAAGAGACATGGTCCGCAACCAGACAATCCGTCAAGGCCTAAAAGCCCACCCGCTGCAGACCCAAATAGAACAGTCCCAACTAAGATGGTTTGGCCATGTCTGCAGAATGGGAGAAGATCGGCTACCACGACAAGCATGGGAAACAAAGAGCCAGGGATCCAGACCTCCAGGACAACCCAGAGTCCGCTGGGAGGACAACATTAGACAATCTTTGAAGGACCAAGGACTAGAATGGAACCAGGCCAGGAAGAAGACAGCTGATAGAATGGTCTGGCGCTCTCTCTTCCAAATCTCTACACCTCACTAGAAGCGTGATACTCATGGGGAAAATTTCTAAGCAAACAACGTAGGACTATCACCTAAACTGCAGCACAAGAATGGAAAACCGCTCAGACCCCTAAAAATATACAACATTTAGTGTGCAGTGTCAACTGAAGTATACGGTCTAGTGGACCATTACAAGTTATTTTGAGAGTTCTTAGAAAATAGATTATTCCAATCTAAATACCAGCTTACATTAACCCCAGAGGGACATTAAATGCCATCCAGCAGGCAATGATTAAAGATCTTACAAATTAACGGTGTGGCGTGATAAGAACAAGACGAAGGACATTATGAATCTAAAGAAAGCCGAAGCTGATTGACAAAGCTTCTGCACAAGTCTATGGCAAAAAGCGTCTGGAACAGATAGCGCAATCCTAGGACAGTAGGTGGCATCTAAAAGCAGATATCGACATAAGGTCGGCACTGCCACAGGAGATTTAATATGGGAAATTACCCCTTGGTCCATAGTCTGGGAAAGGAGGCAGAATCGCTGGGATACAAGCATTAGGAATTGGAGTTAAAGAAGAGGTATATCATTGGTTGAAGGTAGCCTTAGGAGAAGGAAATTCTACAGGAATGATAGCGGCGCAACACATTATAGAGGAATCAATGTTACTTTCAGTGCAGGAAAAAGTACTATTAAACAGGAATAGATCCTTGAAAAGATTAAAAGAGTCCATAGACAAGCAAAGTTAGAGACTGACACAAACAGGTTTTATTTGATGGGTCGGTACAATCTCAATACAGTCCAGAGGCGATGACAGCGGGCACGCCAAATTGTTGCAATAATCTTAGTAGTATCACATGACGCGCTTCTCGTAGTCCATGTGCTTCTTCGGACTAGTCCAACAGACACATAACCTAGTAAGTCCACATTGTCTTCTACGTTGTCACATAGTGCTATACACTCGTAGAGTCCAAGTTCTCTCTCTCTTTTTATTCAGTATGGAGGTGTAGAACCTTCTCGAGTATCCATGTGCATGTCTCATGAGTCCATGAGCTTCTCGTAGGATACACATTGAAAACAATCGCCTCGTAGTCCATTGTGCACTTCTCATGAGTCCATGTAGGCATTCTCAACGAGGTGTTTCACCGATGAAGTGGTCTCTGTAAGAGACAGAAGACAGTATCAGGACACTGCACTCTCAGGCATAGGTCCCTTGCAGTGTGACTAATCATCGAGTGTTGTGCAATTTGGGGGGTGGGGAGTCTGGCGAGCAACCTCATCATGTAAAACAAGTAGTCTCAACATGACTCTCACCGCTGTAAAGAGCACGTGAAAACTCTCTGTCACTCAGACACTCTCCATGTATCGACTGGTCTCAAATGCTTCAACAAGCTGTGCACAATCTAGTGGAAGGGGGGCGTGGACAGCCCATTGAGCAACATACCAGGCAGTGGGAGTGTTGGGCAGACAAACGTTGCGCTAAGGGAAGGACGAGTAGCTCTGATCAAAGATAATGATCGTTACTAGGAATAGACTTAATGAAATGGCAAAAACGACGTATAGGAAAGCCAACATGTGAGCAAATGTCCAAATCGGGAAAGAGAGCTCACTCTCTCTGCAAATTATGTAATACAGTGATGCATCGACTAAGCAGTTTGGGAAACCATCAGCTATTCTAGGCTGAGACTAGACTAATCATGCGTCTACCCTGCTGCGCACAGACACAACAGAATTGCACGATACGCATATAGAACCACACGTACAGAATTGGTGCATGAGATCTCTGCACCTGTGAGCTCTACCAGACTTCCATGACAACCGAACATCTCGCTGCAGTCCTGCCCAACTTACAGCAATTTGAACGGAATAGCATTCACTCGAGCAGGAAAAACGAGACGCTACTTCCACATAAAACAGCAGAAAACTGTTTGGACGCATGTCATGATAACTTTAGGAGACATGGGCATGGACGCGCTTAACATTAGCCGTCATTAACACACACCAAGTACATGATATCTAGGCGAGAGAGAGCGTGAGTACAGGACACACTGGATATATCCAGATCATGTCTCTCAGAAACGCAAAGTAAAAAATGATGGATGGTCTCAGGGACGAGTGGAGTAACGTGATAGACAAGAAGAACCATCCATAGCACTTCACTAATGGCTCGATGAGGTGGAGTGGGTCCAATACTATGAACGTTAATGCGATTGAAAATTAGTAACATGAAGCCATACGGGTACATATATCAAGCATTACGGAAACAAACTCTACAGATAAGAATACCAGAAGCGATTCCTCAGTTGGCAACATGTATGAAAGTGTCTCTCTACTGATTGAGTCTGTGGGCACACTGAAACATTCGTGTAGTCTCGAAATTCTCTCTGTGAGCGTGTCACGCTTGTACTTGAGATACCTAAATTGTCGTGTTTCAGACGTGTAGTCACTTGAGATTACCGAATTGTCGATGTCTATATGGCACGGTGTATTGAGAACCGAGATTGTCGTGTCTCACGTATACTGGAGTACACGCGGAATTGTTTGTGTTTCACGTGTACTTGAGAACGCGAATTACACCGAGTAACGAAGCTATTCACCTAGAAAAACTTGAGAAACCAGGTATATAGAGATGCAAAGATGGAGAATGAAGATGATGGTGGATTGGAATATCTATCTCACAAACACTGACACAGGTGGACAAACGCAGAGGGTTGATCATGGGGGGGGGGTTCTATCTCTCTACTCTCTTAGGCATGTACGTGTTTTTACTGGAATCACACACACAGGGCAAGAGAACAGCTCTAGTATCTCTCCAAGATGAACATGGAGTCGCTACACGTATGACGGCACAGAACACATTCAGTAAAATGAATGAGGAGAACTGTGGGAAAAGAACTTAGATGACATGAGATCGCGCGCTATGACAAACATCTCTTGGTGCTAATGTTGATTTTCATATCTGGAGGGGTGTCTCTGGCTAGTGTGGCGAGGGGGTGCGGCCTTATATATATATCTCATAGGAAGGTTTTGTAGAATTAATTGAGGAGGGGTGTGTGGGGATTTACATAGCGAGTCTATGTCATAACATAGCGCGAGATCAGTCGCCCTGGTTTTTGACTCAAAGCAGTCAGTGGACATCAGGCCTAGATGCGAGACTTGTAGGGCAAGCGCTAACAAATTGTATGTCCAACTTTGGACGAGGCGAATGTGGCAGGGGTCATTAGGTTTTCCATTTTGTAAAGTGAAACATCGTATGCTTAGTTCACTATGGGGATGATTCATCAGCATCCAGCCTCCACAGTCCTCTGCCACGAGATTGTTTTTGGTCCTGCTCATCTTCCTATCTCAATTTTCCTTCAGGGGTCCCTAGCATAGCTGTTCATCAAAGTGATGGCATTGGGTTTCTCTTACTGAGGACATGCAAACCAAAACTCCATGCGTCTGCCCCAGCTATGATGGTGTGCATTTCCTGCGTGATTCGCATTGCTAGCCGAATTAAAGCAGATCTTGGTTGGTGATGGTATTCGGCCAAAAGATTCTGAGAATTTAGCACGCTGCATAAAAATTCAGAAAACTTGCCCAACCACTGCATTCTTTTTCACAGCGTCCCGTTTTTATAGTGGGTGACTTGTAATGTCTATAGTTTTTGTTTCTTGGTCAATTGCTATAATCTTTGGAATTTATATACATAAATGAATGATGAATCTGATGATATAAAATTTGGTTTTGTGTACATGTTGATGGATAGGATCAGAGGAGGAAAGAAATAAGATGGACACACTCTCAGGGTACAAAACAATCGACAAACACATCAGAACCAAATTGTATACAAAAATAATAAAAAACAATATTTTTTTTTAATTTTCATAATTAAAAAAATTTTTCTTTTTTAATAACCAGCAAATGAAAAGGGTCCATATCCCTTGCATCTCATGAAAGAGTCAATGGTTATTTGGACATCCAAATACTAACGCTAACGAAAGAGAGAGCCAAATACGATCTTATTCGTTACACCTCATCAAGTAGCAAGAAAAAGCAAACAAAGCGCTCCTCGTCCAGCTGTGACATTCGGTATTTAGGCGAAATTCTAAATCTTTTCGATATTCCCTAGTCCCTAACCCATAAACATTATACATAATTAAAAATGGCTCATTTTTACTTTCGATTCCATGCTCAGCCATCAAACCGATATTATGAGAAACGCGATATGATCAGACAGTCGACTTATAAAGACAAAAATCTATAATCACCCACCAGCATTGGCGTCAGAATCCAGGATAAAATAAGCACAGGCAATAAATGGGGAGAGTGGAGCCGGTCATGTTGATCCGCTGAGATTCATTTCCGATTTACAACCATTTAACAAAAAATAAATGCGGATACCCCATCGCTTTTTTTAAGATCGCGAAACGAGCAACATGTCTAGTGGCTTCTCTTACAAATGGGGGAACACATCTACACACTAGAACTGTGTACGCGCATCCGTGGCCTGAAATCCTCGGGTACACAATCCCCTCATGCTAGAAACGTTGCATATCCGTAAGGTGGGCAGACCATATGGGCGCCTCCAGCATGGTAGAAGATAGTTTAAACGATTCTACGTCAATGCTGCACCCGCAGTATGCTAAAGGTTAGGCAGGCTGTGTGAAAAGAGGACAATTTTGACATTTTCTTCTCTGTTACTCTTCAGCATTCTGCACCTTAGAGAAAATTGGAAAGCCCACAGCTCTGATATAATCTTAATTTTGTGCTTGTGCTGTACTGAGAGAACTTTCTAAATGTTGTTTAAGAACTATATACAGTGTGCATGGTATAAGGATGATGGTTGTGTTGTGTTAATTGATTAGGATAATGTTGTGATGGGTAGGAGTGTTATAGGTGTGAAAGAATGATTTTAATTTAAATGGGATGAGTGTTTAAAAATTAGTCCAACAAGATGGTTCGAGAGGGAGGGGCCGTAAATATTACGTGTAACAGCATGAGATGAACCACAGAAAGGCACATAGATATTTGCCACAATGTCTCTGCGTGAGGATGTATAAGAGTAGAAACAATTGATTGTGAACAAACATTGTTCTATGAGCAATCATTTTTCTAACGTATAGATATTATTCTGTCACACTTTCTTCGATCTCTAAAAGATCACTGCGAGCGGAATTTCTATTCACTGAAAATACTTAGCTGTCTATTAAGCCTAATTAATGATGTAATTTGCCTTACAACTAAAGTAGGTTTGTGTGACCTTGGTAGTAAAAACTAAATTTTTTTTTTAACAAATCAGGCACACAAAAGAATATTAACAAAACTTTCATCAATAGTATTTGTGTAGGAGAAAGCAGGATTTTAAAGTTAACGATGGATTGTGATTTCAGCTTATTCTCTACTTGGTCAAATATATGAGACTGAGTTAGCAGTGTTTCCCTATTAACAACACTAATGGATTGTTGGGGGGGTAGCGGGGGTGGGAGGGGGGCGGGGGGGAAAAAGGCTAGGGTAGTGCGGGGGGGACGGGTGTCGGAACTATGGTGAGCGGGGTGTGGCAGTTACAGTGGTCTAACAAAATACACTTTAAAAACTTTAATGTTACGTTAGGGACACTATGCATTGCGAGGCATGGTTGAGGTGCCCTAACACAAACATCCCCACTCCCTAATCATCTCGGACTAAATCCATTTCCAAGTCAGATATGACTCATTTCAAAGGCCACAACAGGTTTAACAGAGATCTTCTTTCTCTACCAAACACAGGAATCAAATCTCGATACATTCCCACAAACATTGTTATTTGTTATAAACAGAACGTGATGTGACATCGCGTTGGAGCACACTCTGGGAAAGACCCAAGGTCGCATCATTATCTCCATCAGTATATTTTTGCGACAACTGATAAATGCTAGCGCGAGTATAGTCCCTCGTATTCTTCACCTTAGGTGTATAACTGTGAACGACCGCTCAACAGATGCGATTCTTTCTGTCTTCTCATACTCGACCATTCGTCTACTAACATTTCATGACGCAACCAACCACTTTGAACCTTTTGAAGCATGGACTGAGAGTCAGACACAATGATAGCCTTTGTTAATGAAGTTTCATTTATCTACCTTAAGGCTGCAGTAAAAGCCCCAACCTCCATTCTCATGCTGGAAGTTGTTATCTTGTAAGCCCCACTTATTCAGACCAGTACCCTAGCAGAAAAGCCCCAACCGAATTTCTCACCCCGGATTACAGACCCATTGGTATAGACAATGATATCAAGAAAAAAACATAAAGAAAGATATCTGATCAAGTTAACCTATATGAAATTTACAGGAGTTTATAAATTACAGAGGAATAATGTTTACATGCTTAAGATTTACAAGAGCACACAAATTACATAGGAACAATATTACTATCAGTGCCATGAAAAATATTAAACAGGATCATCTTTGAGAGATTAAAAGAGTCCATAGATAGACAGCTGAGAGATAAACAAACCGGTTTTAAGCAAAACAGATCCTGTACAGACTAGACTGCCACATTGAGAATAATAGTGGAACAAAGTCTGAAATAAAAATTATCTCTTTACATAGGTTTTTGTAGACTATGAAGATGCACTTGACAATGTGGACAGACAATCACTTCAGAAATTAGTGAGACATTATAGAGTCCCCCTGAAGATCATTAACTTAATAAAGAAAACATGAAGACACAATGTGCAGAGCTCTTCATGGAGAAAGTTTTACAAAACTATTTGGGATAAGAGATGAAGTGTGACAGGGATGCTTCCTGTCACCATTTCTCTTCCTATTGGCTATAGATTGAATTATGAAAACATTGACCTCAACCAACAACTTTAGTCAACAGAAATGGTATCCAGTTACTAAACAACTTGATAATGTAGATTTATCAGATGGCCTGGCTCTCCAGTCCCATAGCCATAATCAGATGCAAGACAATGAAAGTGCTTGGTGTGAGTTTACAGCAAGTAGGTTTGAATATACACAGGGAGAAAAGAAAGATAATGATAATAAATGCAGCAAATGATAACAGTATTGCACTTGAAGAAATGCCCCTTCAAGATCATACATAAACCTTGGCAGCAATGTTTACCGAGTGGGATGGACTGACAGTGATATCAAAATATGAATACAAAAAGCTAGAGGATCTTTCATTGCACTGGGAAATATATGGAGAGCAAAAAAATCTTCAGTTCAATGTCAAGTCAGTACGGCATGACTCTGAAACCTGGAGAAAACAAAAACAACAACCAAAAAAGCTAGACTTTCATAAATGGGTGCTTGCGTATAATAAAATGATTGAAGTGGTATGACCAGATCACCTTGCAGAACTGATGACAAGAACCAAACAACTACCAGTGGTACAAGAGATGACAAGAACCAAACAACTACCAGTGGTACAAGAGATGACAAGAACCAAACAACTACCAGTGGTACAAGAGATGACAAAAACCAAACAACTACAAGTGGTACAAGAGATGACAAGAACCAAACAACTACCAGTGGTACAAGAGATGACAAGAACCAAACAACTACCAGTGGTACAAGAGAGGACAAGAAACAACTACCAGTGGTACAAGAGATGAGAAGAAGACACTGGAGATGGACACAGCACACTTTGAGAAAACCTGTTGATAGCAATACCAGGCCAGTCCATGTTCCATAGTCCCCAGGGAGAGAGAGGTAGAGGGAGACCAATGAGCACATGGAGAAGAGAACTGGAGACAGACATGAGGAAGACATAGTAGGATGTGAGCTGAAGGCACAAGAAAGGAAGACTTAGCATATGTTTGTTGAAGGTCTATGCTTCTTGGACAGCTGAAGTATGATGATGATGAATGTTACTATCAGTGTCAGGGAAAATCTTTAACTGGATCATGATGAATGTTACTATCAGTGTCAGGGAAAATCTTTAACTGGATCATGGTGAATGTTACTATCAGTGTCAGGGAAAATCTTTAACTGGATCATGATGAATGTTACTATCAGTGTCAGGGAAAATCTTTAACTGGATCATGATGAATGTTACTATCAGTGTCAGGGAAAATCTTTAACTGGATCATGATGAATGTTACTATCAGTTTCAGGGAAAATCTTTAACTGGATCATGATGAATGTTACTATCAGTGTCAGGGAAAATCTTTAACTGGATCATGATGAATGTTACTATCAGTGTCAGGGAAAATCTTTAACTGGATCATGATGAATGTTACTATCAGTGTCAGAGAAAATCTTTAACTAGATCATGATGAATGTTACTATCAGTGTCAGGAAAATCTTTAACTGGATCATGATGAATGTTACAGGGTTCGTAGCAACCTGGAAAAACCTTGAAAAACCTGGAAAATGGAAAAACTAATTCCAGGCCTTGAAAAGCCTGGAAAAATGGCTAAAAGCCTTGAATTTCCCGCATCGGACCTGGAAAAAAATTACAAGGTGTCCATTTTTCCGTTATTGGTGGTATTTTTTGTTAAACTTCAGTTACTGTAGAATTTTTACTTCCCTTTGCTCACTAAATCCATTTCCAGACGTTTTCGGCGGTTCGTGTTTTCGGCGATTTGCGTTTTCGGCGATTTGCGTTAACGATGTTAAGCAGATTTATTTTTAGCGCGCGCGTCTGTTGTTACTCGAAAGCGGTAATTTCCTATTACTCGTGGGTTTTTGCTCCGCAGTGAATATGTTTAATTAAGTCTTGTTTCTTAGCAGTTAGGGTTAGGTTTAGTGTTAACCCTAATACTAAACCTAACCCTAACTGCTACGAAAGAACACATAACTACACATATTCACTGCGGAGCAAAAACCCACGACTGGGAAAAAATTTATTTATAACCTCAGACCTAAGGGCCTTTTATATTTGGATATGCGCCCTAATATAACCGACTAGGTTGAACGGGACGCGCCTCGCCAAAACGAGGCAAAACTTTAAAAAAAACACGAAGAACTTGTCTCTACGCATTCAAGTTGTATTAAATCGTTCATTTCAACTGAGGCAAGTAATAAATTCATTTATAAAACATATTTACATAGGCTAAGTGCCGTAATTTGCAATGTAAGCCTATTTACAGTTTTATTTTTAACCATGGCCAAAATTAGTGTTTGAATGAAATTTCTTGGCTTACAACTGCTTACGGGAATATGTTTGACACAGTTTGAGATGGTCAGGAATAGAAACTGATGGCGATTCCATATCCTATAGCCTACCGTGTTATCAGACCATGTCCCACTGTTCATTTCACCACATTTTTTTGAAATAAATATATTTTGAATGCTTTTTCATTATAATTATATTTATGATGAAGAGACATATCCCGTTCTGCTCTGCAGGGTTATAATTAGGATATGCCTAGGCCTACATGTTTTCAATTCCAGATAACATGAATAACCGCCGATACATGAAAGTGGCATCACATCTGTCAAATCACTGTAATTAGGATAAATGAAAATTACCAATTTTGTGCATAGACCTATGTTATTTAAAATTAGAAAAATAATTAAAAACAAAAATTTTTTATCGAAACAAACAGAAACGATAAAACAAAACAAACCCCAACAGAAAAATCAAAAAAAAAATAGTAAAGATGGAGAGGGGGTGTGTGTGTAAAGGCCTGATGTTTCCAGTTAGATATTTAATAGATTTTCACTTATCATAAGTGTTATAAGGATATCATCATATCTTCACCCTCCCAATTACTATATATTAACTTTTGTTCTAGTTAAATATTGTTTGACTATATTATTCATGCGTTTAGAACTTTGACTTGGTAAATATACATAGCTTAGGCCTACTCATAAGTTATTTGTGTGTTCCATTTTTTTTTTTTTTTAAACAAAAAAGAACACAACCCCAAGGAGCATTTTTTTCCCTCAGAAACATCAAAACTATCTAACACTACTCCCTCGGACACGTCAAAAACGTCTAACACTACTAGGAGACCTACAGATGTGACATCATTTGTGACCAAGGAAGAAACTCTCAGAGCTGAGATTATTTGGACTCTTTTTTTCAGTGAAAAGTCACCATAGTTTTAATTCAAATTTCATACGCAACAAGGGACATATTCTCTTCTGTGGTAGTTTTTATTCAGCCTTCAGCTTTATTTCAAGACCTGAAATTCAGATTGGTGCATTTGAAACAGTAGCTGAAAATAGGAAGCATTTTCCTGTAGCACTGAAGAAAAAACAACTCAAATTGAAAAAGACAAATCATCCTGTGTTTTGTGCGACAGAAGATAAGGCATGCCGACAGTCACCTAGCATGATACGAAAAGATTTAACCTTTTATCTACTGTTCACTCCAATGATAATATAAACAAGACAGTTAGAAAGACAAATTCTTTAGGGCACAACAATTCAGAAGCCAGTGCTTGCAGAAAAATACAGCAAAAGTATGGGAGGTGTCGACTACTTCAGCCAACTAGGTGCAAGCTACCCCTACCCACACAGATCTTATTTTTATATCATTTCTTAGTTGAAACTGCCCTGGTCAATGGGCACATAACCTACAACACTGCCAACTCTACAAAAAAAGATCAAAGCAAAGATCAGGATGTCAGTATGACTCTTATTGAACCTGCTATTCTTCGACGCAATGTGACACCTTCAAAACCACAGGTCACAACAACACGACTTACTGAGCACCACTTCATTGATAAATATGAAAGGGCAAGGTACAAACCAGACTGTAAAGTGTGTAAGGCTGCAGGGAACAGAAGCCAGACTTGCATGTACTGCCCAGATTGCAATGTACCTCTATGCCTGATAACCTGCTTCAAGTTATACCACACAGTCAAGGATTATCAACGATCCAGACATAGACTCTTGCAGAGACCTACAGCTACAACTTCAACCCCAGTTAATGAAAAAAGCAGCTCAGACTCCAACTACAGGTACTGAACTACTCAAACATTTACAAACGCTCATTGTCAGATGCCACAGACGCAGAATACATTCAAAAAAGACAAACATGAAAAATACAGTTTTTTTTTTTTTTGCATTTTATTCACAATTTTATTAGCCTTTTATGTTGATATTCGTGGTTAATCGTTAAATCAATACATCAATCAAGCTTATTTTATTCATTACCATCCATGTCACTAACATTTTATTGCGATGACGTTGAACAAATTCACTAAAAACTGGGAAAAGATGTCTGTTTTTCAATCTTTTATGAATTAAAAAAAAAAAAAAACAGTTCTTTTTAAAGAAATCTGCAAAAACCCAGTAATGGGAGACGGTAATGCTCCAGTTTGCTGGTCAGCAAAGTGATAATTATATCTGAGAAAATTAGATGAGGAAAATATTAGAGTTTCCCATCCTTGAAAATCATGTGCTGGACCTGGAAAAACCTGGAAAAAGCCTGGAAAATGCTTGAAGAAATTTGCTATGAACCCAGATGTTACTATCAGTGTCAGGGAAAATCTTTAACTGGATCTTGATGAATGTTAC
Organism: Oreohelix idahoensis; assembly: GCA_024509875.1. Classification (NCBI taxonomy): domain Eukaryota; kingdom Metazoa; phylum Mollusca; class Gastropoda; order Stylommatophora; family Oreohelicidae; genus Oreohelix; species Oreohelix idahoensis. The sequence continues at coordinate 117,524 of JAMPIV010010965.1, forward strand.
TATCAATGTCAGAGAAAATCTTTAACTGGATCATGATGAATGTTACTATCAGTGTCAGGGAAAATCTTTAACTGGATCATGATGAATGTTACTATCAGTGTCAGAGAACATCTTTAACTAGATCATGATGAATGTTACTATCAGTGTCAGAGAACATCTTTAACTGGATCATGATGAATGTTACTATCAGTGTCAGGGAAAATCTTTAACTGGATCATGCTTGAGAGATTAAGAGTCCATAGGGTTAGTCTAGAATTATCATTCCTCTTTTCTTTTTCTTTCTGTTATTTTTATTTCCTTCATCACTTAAAGATCTACTGAGTCATCGTCTGTCATCTACTGAAAAATTATGATTGACCAGTTGCAAACTCCTAAACTAGATTAAAAGGAAGAATTTCTAAATTATTATTAATAACTTAATTCTTTTCTGTCATCATTGCTGAAGTACAGGTGTATAAACGAACAGACACTGTTAGCATTGCTCCTGTCTAAGAGTTAAAATCTTGTCTAACTGTGATTTACTCATATCTCTGGGCAGTGAGAGTGAGTCAAGAGTGTTCTGTCATTTTTATTCTTATTTACTTTTTTTTAAATTTGAGACGTTATTTTAAAGTTAGGGTTTGTTAACTGCTAGTGTGAAAGGTATTAAACAGATGTGGACCCAAGGGAGAGATAGGAACTGCAGGTCACAGAAATATTGGAAATGAGGGTTTGGAAAAGGGCAGAAATGGAAAGTGACAAATTGTTTATTTAAAAAAAAAAATCTCACTTTTTGCTTGCTTACTTAGTCATCCCTCTTCTGCCGTGAGGTGTAGAGGTTTGGAGGAGGGAGCGCCGTACTATCCTATCGGCTGTCTTCTTTTTGGCCTGGCTACAGTCCAGTCCTCAGTTATTCTGAAATTGTTTAATGTTGAGTGGAGTCGTCCCTGGCTTTTAGTTTCCCATACTTGTCATGGTAGCCAATCTTCTTCCATTTTGCAGACAGGGCCAAATAATCACAGTTGGGACTGTTCTACTTGAGTCTGCAGTGGCTGGGTTTTGAGGCCTTGCCATATCCTCTGGTTGCTGACCATATCTGTTCTTGTCACTTTATCATCTCCCTCAGATATTTCATTTCTAAGATTTGAATCTGGCTTTTTTGTTGGATTGTGGTCATTGCCCATGACTCTCATCCATATGTCAAGACTGGAATATAGGTGGGGCATTATACAGCCATCTTCTTTCTTGCTTGCTAACTTTTGTTGAAAAATCCTTGGTTTTTGGCCTGAAAAAATCTCTTAGCTGCTGCTCTTCAGGTAGCTAACTCTTCTTTGATGTCTGCCTTCCAGTCTATAACAGCTTTGAGGTAATTAAACTAGTTGACCTGCTCCGGGATTTGTTCTCCTAGATTAATCTGATGCCTTCTTTCCTCTTGTGATGTCACCATGGTTTTGTTTTTGAGCTGCCAATGACCATCTATCTCATCTCCAGATCTTCCTTCCAGACTTGCAGGTTGGATTGAAGATGTGCCTCTGATTTAGCAAATCAGGGCAACATTGTTGGCTAATGCTAGCTCTGAAATACAGACCCATTTCATCTTCCAGTACCCCACTGAATACTTGTTGGTCCTGTCCTTACATGTTTTGATGACATGGTCCATGAGGAGTTTGAAAAGATGAGGAGACAGGATATCACCATGTCTTACACCAGTGGTGGTCCTGAACTCTTCTGACTTATGGTTTACCACCCTGTCGTGTGGTGTGTACTGGGGCAACTACGACAGTAGTTTTTGCCAGAAATAGCCTGAGATATTAGGAATAAGGTCTCTAGAAATTGGCTCGTTAAGAAAGAATAAAGACCTATTCGAGATAGGGACAAGAAGACAGGAATGCGAATGCTTTCCACTGGACAGTGCTTTCTAATTATCTGTGGAAAGAGTTATGTTTCCCCATGACCTTAGCTTCTGCCCTTAGATCCTTACTTACTTACTTAGTCGTTCCCCTTCTACCGTGAGGTGTAGAGGTGCCCTTAGATCCCATAACAGAAAAAGCCCCCAACCTCATCTGAGTAGAGAAATGTTCCTATATGTGAATATGTAACACCGACAGCATGAGTGATACATTAACAAACTAGATAATGATCAAACGATTGCTGGGTTTATTAATTAAATAAACACACATATAGGGTTAGTAATGGTTAGAACATGATGGTGGTAAAAGACGATTCACACAAAACACACAGATGAGATATTAAAATCACAGGTAATTAAGTAATAGTTAATTAAGAATGAACTGGTGTAAAGTGAAATGATGATGATGTGATATGATACGTGTTACCAAAATGGTGAGTAACCTACACAGTCCATGTGTCTCTAAATGCTTCTCATGAATACGAAGTTTCACGTGTATGCATAAAATGTCCCAAGTTGTCATATGTTATGTCAAGTGGGGTATCTCTAAGTCAAGGACGTTCTGATGAAAACTTGTCGGACTGAGAATTTTGATGAGATATTTATGTATATTCCTTCACTGTTTGATTATGTCTCTGTAGTGTTGATCAACAGTTAATAGCTGTCATATGAAAAAAAAAGTCTGTTGTCTAATCTCCCAAGGGTACTGGCCAGACTGGATATCTTCATGAAATGCTAGTGATATGTAGACTCATAATCTTGTGTATGTAGTCATGATTCATAAAATATACTTTAGAGTCTGCTTCATAGAATGCGCTTAAGAGTGTGTTGCACTTGGTATAAATATGAGATTCCACTTTTGAGCTCTTTTGCTTGGCTTCAGATAATAATGATCTTTCGAGTGATTTGAGTTTGTGATGACTCTGTATTGAACTTGTGAGCCAGCAGTATATGGGTGACGAAAAATGCTGCGTCCACCTTCTGACTTGTGTGTGAGACAATATAATTGAGGAATGAAAGATGTCCTATTTCGAATTCTGCTAGCTAAATGTCCGTTTTTGATAACTTATTTCTGGTTAGACGTCAGACACATTGCGTGTAGACTCAGACTTCTGATGAACTGAAGACACACAAAAGTATTCGTAAGTTCTTCACATTTAACATCACTGGTTGACTTTCTTTCATACTACTGCTCATTATTGATCTCTCTCTGAGTTCGATTTTAATGATGTTAAATATTTTGTACATGAGAGACTGTGATGATGATGAATGAAGGCGAAGTATGAACTATTAATTACCTCCTATCATCCTATCATCTTCTAGGAAAATCTTCTGATTTTATTAATCAGTTATGAAAAGAATGAATTGAAACTCTATCTTTCGCACATTTAGCTGTGAGGTTAAACGAAACAAAGAATAAGAAAAAGTAGTAATAATCTGTATAAGATCTACTAACCTTATTTTCCCTTCACAAAATTCTTTAAGAACACAGTTCACCACAGAAATGAATTATTATCCACTCTGAATAAGTACGTGTATTTAGGCTAGGCGCTTTAGGGATTTTATCTCTGCCTCACAATGTTACAACTGGACTCCTCTCTCTAGCAAGCTACGCGGTAGATTATATTTCTGGAAGTCCAATGTGGGTTTCTTGGACGTACAGCTCCACCCATACAACTAATCCCTGAGAGCCCCTCTGGTCACTCATTCACAGGATCGCTCTTGTCCTCTGTCAGTCCAAACGTGGGTGTGGTAATTCACGACCAACTTTCGTTGCCTGGCTTGTTTGACAAACCATTATGGAGATAAATGGCGGGCCAATGCAGAAGTGCTGTCACCTTACCCTCTGGTTGTTTATTGTTTTCACCTGGCCACGCTGGGCGTCCAATGTGGTGACCCATCACTAGCAACAAAGATAACAACAGTCCACATAAATTGTATAATGCCCAGATGTCTGATTTGGATGACCAGATGTGTTTTCACCAGATTTATCCCGATGCAATGTGGGCTTCAAATGATGATTTCAGGTATGGGAACTTAATCAAAAGACTTTAATTTACCACCGATGAAAGAACAAATGCAGTTCTCTAGATACCGGTTGCGAGTAATCAAAACGATGAAATAGCAAATGTGGGATGAAAGAGCACAAATGTGGTAGAAAATAAAATATGAGAGATGTAGGAAAAGATAGAGCTATAAGGCCTTGGCGCTTGATTATCACAATAGCCCCCCTCCTCAAGTGTGATGTCAATTATACTCAGAAGAGCTTAGCCTTCTTGCTCGGGATTCATTAATCATTTTCCTCATCTTCGTTTTTACTCTCCAGTTTCCACCCTTTCCACTACTTGTCTGTGCTCTCCGTCCTGCCTCATAGGAAGACGGCTTAAAAAATCCGCTCCTACATTATGTTTTCCTTGGATATTGTACACTTGGAACGTGTAAGGTTGTAGAACAAGCGACCACCTCATCAGTCTAGCATTCAAATTCTTTGAATTGGCGAGGAAGGTCAGAGGTTGATGATCACTCTGGATAGTAAATTTCCTTCCGTACAAGTATGCTTGAAATTTTTGTATTCCCCAGATGAGGCAAACATTCCTTTTCGATTGTGGAATAGTTTTGTTCTGCTCGGTTTAACTTCTGACTCGTGTATGCGACCGGAAATAGATTTGGTGGGCTTCTGTTGTCTGGCTGTAGTAATGTAGCCCTGATTCCAATGTTACTGGTGTCTGTGCGCAAGATGAATTTTCGAGTTAAATACGGGAGCCGTAAAATTGGTTTTGTGGTGAGTTTCTCTTTTAAGACTGCATATGCGTGTTCACATTCTGCTGACCATGTCACTTTATCCGAGTTGCCTTTCTTGGTTAGCGATGTAAGTGGTGCACAGATGCTATCAAAATCCTTTATATATCTTTGGTAGAATCCACAGAGGGATACAAATGACAGGACATCCCTTTTTGTGGACGGTCTTGGTGCATTTCTCAGCTTCTCAACATTTTGAGTCTCGGAGAATATGGTTCCATGGGATATAGTATGTCATATGAACTCTAGCTGTTCACACCTAACTTGACATTTGGTTGGGCGGGCGGTTAGTCCCGCTTCTCTGAGTCTGTTAAACAGCAAGTATAGTGCTGATAACTGTTCTTGAAATGATTCAGTAGCTACTAGGATATCATCTATAAAATTGCTGATAGCAGGATGATTCAGAGGATCCAATAACTTTTGCATCATCCTTGTGAAAACACAAGGAGCGTTGTTTAGCCCAAATGGCATCACATTAAAATTGAAGTGTCCATCTGGAGTACTGCAGGCTAACAGGTTCCTCACCTCAACTTTTACCAGTATTTGATAGTACCCTTTACTGAGGTCGATCTTTGAAAAATAGTGAGCCCTGCTCAGCTCAGTAAATAGCTGGTTCTGGTCCGGTAACGGTTATGGCTGGAACTGTGTTAACGCATTCAGCTGTCGGTAGTCGATGCACAGGCAGTGTTCTCCACTGGGTTTGCGTAACAGCACCACGCCCGCACTGTAAGGGGACTCCGACTTTGAAATTATGCCTTCCTTAAGTAAATAATCAATTTCTTGCTTTAATGCCGTTGCCTTGGCATACGGAATTGGATAGGTTCTCATTCGGATGGGCGTAGGATCCGTGACTTCCATGTCAAACTCCATCAGGTTTGTCCATCAGGGAGTCAGCATGGTTTTCCATCAATCTCCTCACTTTATCTTGCTGGGCTTCCATTAGGGTGGAGCTTATTTTCACATCTAAATGTTATTCCTCCTTTATCACCGGGTATTCTACGGATGATAAAGGCTCTTCCTCCATTTGCATAGCAATGGCCATAGTCATGAGGTGCGCTGGTTCGGCAGGGGCTCGCTCGTAAAACTTCTTAAGCAAATTTAAGTGATACATTATCTGCTTTCCGTTCACGGCGATTTTATAGTTGGTGTGAGAAATCTTTTCCACAACTTTGTAGGGTCCCCTCCAGCAAATCTGCAACTTATTACTGCTACTTGGCAGAAGAAGTAGCACCTTCTCTCCTACTGCTAGTTCTCAGTCCTTCACATTCCGATTGTAATATTTGGCATGTTTCCGCCTAGCCTCCTGTACTTTCACTGTGGCTAATTCCCAGCCAGTCTTCAGATGTTGTTTCAAGTCTGTGACATACTGGAAGGCTGATGTGACAGTGTCGTCTGCCTTGGCATCTGTCCATGTTCTTAGTAAGGCTTCTAATGAACCTTTAAGTTTGTAAGGAGATATTTGGTCTCTCGCTACCATCATCCCCTTCTCAGTTATCTATTATTAGTATCCTTAATGATTACTGGGATTATATTATTTTTTACCAGCGCCCCCCACCCCCCACCCTTATAAAGGAAGATAAACATCAGACAATATGTAACATCTAATAGAAGGAACAAGGCATGGGGTACATTATATACACCCAATTGGTTTATTAAAATTAAAATGAATAGATAGTGAATGATAGTATCACAGTGCTTTAACGCATGCATTCGCAATGGTCTTAGATTAGGTCTGACCCTCTTGTCTTTCTGAATGCAAGTGAAAGCAGCCACGTTTGGTGCAACTTTTTGCATGTCATTTCCGCTTGGGCACTGTTACAGTTGGGATTTGTGGATATTGATATGTAGAGTAACAGATTGTTACAACGGACTGACTTCAATTAAAATCATGCTGCAATGCAATGTAATTTCATAAGCATTATCACAAAACAGGTCGTCAAAATATACTTGATAATTCAGAGGTGGATGGGTCCACATAACACGACAAGTTTATTAATGACTTTGAAGAAATACAGTTCATGGCATGTGCATCAATAATATGACATCAATGGTAAAGGTTCTCAACCGTCTCGTCTCATCTATTCATGTCTGGCCTCTGTACTAGACATGCCTATGGCAGGTTAATATCCAAGTAATGTGGACCAGATGATGAAGATGCATAAATTCTATAAGAGGAAATACTTCTCTGAACATTGACGGAACTTCTCCGTAAGTCTGGAATCTTCTTATAAACCAGTGGCGACCTTTGTAGTACTTATGACATGTAAAATTATATCTTAATTCTCTACCATAATGGGAGCTATCAAATCAGCGTCCTTCACTGACGGATACAATTGACGAAAGGCCTAGAAATGACCGTTTGCATAAATTAAATGCACAACGGATTACATCATAAAACTCCTAGTGACGTATTAAATATATCGCGTTCACTTACAATTCAAAACCGTGCAATATTATGATTAAAACCATAGATAGACACATTACCACGTAGATTAACTGCTAATATGTCTAAGTGTGGTCAACATGCAAAAATACATTATAAATCTCTTTAACAGGCACGTGACCTGAGCGTGCCTCATGTGACTTTCGCATCCTATAGACGCTCCAATCAATAACGTTAAAAGTCACGTGGGGGTTTCCTAAAGTGGCATTAACTGGTACTACCTAAGTTTAAGTAGTCGGTCATAAATTAAAACAGGTTTCAAGCTACCGAGGTCAGGTCTACAATGACGTTGTTAACTTAAAAATAGTATTCGACGCTAAAGTTGTTATCAATAAGCAAAAATTTGTGCATAATTTTACCGGCTTCTCGATCATGCATTGAAGATGAGAAAAAAATGGCGTCTCGTAAATTAAAAAAAAAAAGAGAAGATTGGGCCAGTCATCACACCTGCATACCAGTTAAAAATAATAATAATCATTGTTTGTTTGTTGTGGAAACTTAAAAGTAGCCCAAAAACACTTTTCAGTTTTTGGTATATCTTGGTTTTTGAATGTTTGGATTATAGGTTACACACCTGTATAAGAAATAATCAGAGTTAAAAAAACTAAATTGATCTTCAAATTATTTGAGTCAAAACAAAAGTGTATTTAGTATGATCTTTGGCACAGTATGTCACTGACCAACTATTTATAGTTATACATCCATATCAGCATCAGTGATCCACTGTGATCTTTTTAAAAATTGACTCTTTTGGTCTAAATTATTCCAGAAATTTTTTATTATATAAATGAGATTTTAAAACATTGTTCTGAAGGTCCAAAATCTTTAACTCAAGTTCTTCTGTCATAGCTTCCTTGTGCAGTCATATTTGTATATGGGTAAATAACAGAAAAATTACAGGTATAATTTTGATTAAGATACAACAAGCAATATTATGGCTTTTGCAGCTGCATTAAGCCTCACTATTTAACAATAATTATTGCTTGGTGTTGATGGTATTCAAGTGTTAGTGTAATATATTTTTATTATAACTTAATTTTCTTAATGTGATACTTACAGTAGTACATCTAATACAGTTCATTGCTTTCAGGCTGGAAGAAATGTGGCAGCTAATGACACAAGTCTGTTTGCAGAAATAAAGCAGGAAACAGATGTTGAGGTATGTACACTATTTTTAACATTGTTTAGAAGCTTTAATAATATTGTGGCTTGGATGTATGGTATACTGTTAATGCTCAGAGAAGAAAAATTTATATTGCAATATGCTGCACCCATAAAGAATTTATTTTGGACAGTTTTAAGTGATCTTTTTCAGAATTTATGGTGGTCTATACCAGGTATTTGTTAATCTAAAATTCTAGCTTAATTGTATATAGTTAACTAAAGTTCATGACTTGTAAGAAACTCGGTGTTTACAAGGCACCAAAGAATATTAAAACAATTGACTCAAATGTAAATGTAGGTGAACAGCAGGAATTGAGTTGTAGGTGTTTTTTTTTGTATTTTACTGACCACATATTGAAGGTTAGGAGGTTTCACCAAATCCTAGAAAGGTAGGGGGGATTGGGGCAACTGCCTATATAAAACATCTTTAAAGAATTGTGACTTGACAGGAGACAAGATTGAGGTGCTTTACCCTCTCCCCTCTCCACTGCTGTTCAGGTTAGGCCCTGGCAAAGTCATTTGAAGAAGTGTCGTTGACCAGGGACTGGAATAACCTGAATGGCTCTTGAGCCGACCCAGCTCTAATGGTACCTCCGAAATCGGCGAGTATCTGCCTGAATGGTGAGAGGACACATGTCATTGTACAGGGAAAAAAGGGATGCTCATGTAAAGCAGTCTCAGGTTAGACATATTAACTGGAGATTTTGCCTTGAGTAACAGCAGGATTACGATAAAGAAAATAAAAAATAAGAAAAATATGAAATGTGATATACTAGAGCAGGTTAATTTTATTCTGACTGCCACATAATAATTTATTCTGAATGAAATAAACAAGAAAGAAGGATCAGTCAAATTTTATAATGAATGTGGGGTGTGGCCATGCCCAGTGCAAATCTCATGAGACAGCTTTGCGTTTGAAGCCTGTGGGAAAGTTAGTAACGACAAAAGTGGAAGTAGTGGCAAGGAAAAGAAAGAAGTTAAAGAGGTGGCAAACACGTAGTATGCACGAACACACCATTATGATAACAGGAAACACAAGGTTTCTAACAGTATGCAAAGTGTTGTGTAACCCTGACAGCTTATATTTTATGATTCTGTTAAGACGGGCTGACATACAGATTCACATAACATAGATTGAGAGAATAAATCAAGGTTTACGTTGACACAATAAATCCAACAGAAAATATTTTCAGAGCATTTCAGGCATTACTTCAGACATCACATATCTAGTACCTTCTTTCATGACCCTAGTTACTTGTACTGCACATATTTCCACTCCCTAGTTACTTGTTACTTGCACGATATTGCCAATTTTTGTGCCCAGTTTCATTTAAACAGCAGTTACATTGTTTACAGCCTGAAATTTGACTAATTTATCCCACTGATAAATGAGAGGCCCAGCCTGCTTTGGGATTTCAGTTTTGAATGTTATTAATAAAGTACGCATAAAATAGACATCTAGTCCTTCTATCAACTTGGCAAACTTTGAGTCTCCCTCCAACATCACACTTTTCACTCTGACATCCTTCACAATGCTTTTTACTTCTTTTATAAAACCTGCGCAACAATAATTTGAAGGAACCCTCTGTCAGAGAAACCCGATTTCTTCAATGATCGTGCACTGCTTACAACAGAAGGCACCTTTTGATAAGTGAAAACCCATTAAAAGACAATGCTTATAATCAAATCAGCTAACGAGTCTTGAAAAACTACGCCGATATCAGAGTTGCAGAAAGCTGCTAGATTACAGACATTGTCCTATAGAAGATACAAAAAGCATGATCCAGATGGAAAAGTACAACAGTATGCCAACGCACCCAATGAAGGCAAGACTAGATGATCTGACATTGGGATGTCTAAAATGTAGCAGCTTTGTCCATCAGGAAAAAAGACTTAAAAGACAGCATCAAGAAGACCTATTTATGAAGACAACACCACTGAAGCCCACCCTAAACCCTGTACCATGGAAACAGGCCAGCAGTACCCTCCAAATTAATACATCAATCAGTGGTCTCAGAATTGGATATCTTCTTCTTCTTCATTGGTCCTGAAAAGGACCTTGGTTGCATTGTGTCCATTTACAGTGGACACTTTGCTCGGGCGAGCAGTGAGTCCATGTGCCTTCAGGCACTTGAGTACGGCAACCAGCCCATCCATATGCTGTTCCCATGTTTTGTGGAAAATGCAAATATCGTCGATGTATGTAATAACATCGTCTCTGTGCCCTAGTAGCTTCCTCATCATTCTTACAAAGGTGGCGGGAGCATTCACTAACCCGAAACACATGTAATTGAATTGAAAATAGACCTCTTGGTGTAGCAAACGCCGTGAGAGGTTTTGCAGCCTCAGCCAATGGCACCTTCCAGTATCCTCTCGCTAAGTCTAACTTTGTAAAAAATTTAGCATGGGAAAGTTTGGTCAGCAGATCTTCCTGGTTGGGCATAGGCTCTGCATCGACTATCGTTATACTATTGAGTTTCCGAAAATCAATACACACTCTGAGGGCCCCGCTCTTCTTCTTAACCACCACCATGGGGAAAGAATACGGGGATTCTGAGGGAGCGATGATATTAAAACCGAACCATTTCATTCATCAATCTCTTTTTCAATCGCCGCTTTATAATGAAGTGGTAGAGGGTAAGGCTTAACTCTGATAGGCTGGTTATCAGTTAAAGCTATCTCGTGAACTATTAAGTCTGTTTTACCCGGCAAATCCGTAAGTACGTCATCGAAATCCCTCAGTATAGCATCAACCTGAGCCCTCTGACTATCGGTCAAATCTGGACACACCGACACATCGATCCAAGATTCGGAAGGAGTTATCGGCACAAGAGACAGCTGTAAGTTGCCATCGTCACAACTGTCTTCGGAGCTATCTATTACTACCGCCGCCGCTACTTCCGACCGTCGCGTACTCACCGCCTCAACAAGCGAGGACAGCTCGGGAGGACGCTCCACGTATGGTTTGAGCATGTTCACGTGGAACACCTTCTCCTTCTTTCTAACCTTTACAATGTAGTCGACATCGGTTACCTTTTTTGTGAATACGGAATGGCCCTTGCCAGGAGATGCTCAACCTATCTTCTTTTGTAGGCAAAAGCAGCCACACTTCATCCCCTGATTGAAATGATATAAGCTTAGTACCTCGGTTTGCATACCGGCAGTACTGAATACCCGCATGGGTCAAGTTTTCCCGCGCTAGTGCACAGGATCTAATTATTCTCTCACGTAGATGTACGACATAATCATACGCTGATACTACCGCTCCGTCTACGTGTTTACCTACCAGCCAGTCCTTTAGTACGTGCATTGGACCCCTGGGATTTGCACCATACAGCAATTCGAATGGCGAGAAGCCCGTACTCTGATGCGGGGCTTCCCTGTAGGCGAACAACACAGCTGGAAGGTACCTATCCCAATCCTGCGGGAATTCGGCGGTCACCTTTGCCAGCATATGTTTCAATGCGCCGTTAAGGCGTTCACAAACCCCGTTCGCCTGCGGATGGTAGGGAGAGGTGAAAGACTGGGAAATCCCCAGCAATTTAGTTATTTCAGACATTTCGTGGGAAATAAATTGCGTCCCCCTGTCAGAGAGTATACACTCTGGGAATCCGAAGCGACTGTATAACAGCTGAAGTGCTTCCGATACTGCCTGCGAGGTAATAGATCGCATAGGCACTGCCTCTGGCCACCTGGTACACAAATCTACCATAGTAAGAATGAACCGAAAACCTCTGTCAGACGTAACGGACAATGGGCCTATGATATCAACTGCAACCTTCTGAAACGGACGAAGTGCCAAGTCTACTGTCTGGACCGGAGCCTTTGGCGACCAGCCCTTGTGGGACATCTGTTGACAGACAACACAAGACTTACAGTATGCCTTGATGTCTTTATTGAGTGCTGGCCAGTAAAATTGGGAGAGAACTCTATATTGAGTCCTAGCCACTCCCATATGGCCAGCAAAAGGAGAGTCATGTGCTAATTCCAGCACCTTTGCTCTCCACTGGCTTGGCACCACCACCTGACGTATGAGTTGCTGTTGTTTCTCAAAGCAGCGAGTTAAGATCTGGTCCTTATACTCAAACCAGTATTGTGCTGTTTTGGTCTGTTTAACATCTTTCGTTTTCGCTAATTCTAACAACCTTATTAGCGTTTTGTCCGCTTTTTGTCCCTCTGCAAAATATTTGACCGAAACGTCTTGCACACCTAACACCTCATCTACCGTCGATGGGACATAAGGAGCCTCGGGACTATCACTCTGCTCCTGCCGTCTTACTTGCCCTCTAGTTAGCACTGCATTAGCTACTACGCCTTTATTACTTTCCCATTCGCGTATCTCTTCCGGTGTGCAATTTTGAACTCCTTGCACGTTACCAATAATTAAGTCTGCCACTGGTTTGTTCTGTACACATGCATGCACCTTTCCTGTCAAGAAGGGGGTGTCTATGTCCACAATGGCTATGGGGTAATATTCTACATTACCCCCAAAGGTGATGCATCTGACTGTCTTATCTGTCAGGCATGACTCCTCGATGCAGGAACGACGTACCCCTATGGTGGTACACCCCATGTCCCTAAGTACAGACACCTGTCTCGACTGCACCGACCCTGTACAAAGTTCGAGTTTTCCACCTACCTCCAGGGACGATAGGCAGGGTAAAGTGTGCCCACAAATCAACAATGGTTTTCCATCTGGTACAAACAACTGTCTGCACCCTTCGCAGTCTTCCTTATTGATAGTGTCTAGAACGCATGCCACATTAGCATTCTCTAGCTTAGACTTACAGTTACTGGGTAAATGACCTGTGCCCTCGCAATGGTGGCACTTAACTTCTTTCCTCTCCTTGTTAGGACTATGATTAGGAGACGAACGCTTATCGGAGTCTGAACCTCGACCATCCGCCGATCTATTTGTATGTTTGTACACTTTACTTTTATAAAATGTCTTGTCCTTATTCCTCGAGTCTTGGAACCGCACCTGTTTTCGCGCTTGGAAATTCTCTCCATCACTATCGCTACCAGATTGTCTATACCCTCTGTATTGAAAACGTCGCTGTGGTCTAAAATTTCTGTAGTTGTCTCTACCTGATTGGTATGGGCGGGGTGACCTATCAAATCTCAACCTCATAGACCTGTCGGCACTATTTGCACGGCGTTGCCATGGCCGCTGCAGTTTGCCGACCCCGGCCACTACCACGTCGGACAGACCCGACTTCTGAATAGGTTTGCCCGGATGGGCCAGGACATAATGGTGCCCCAACTGGGCCATGGACTCAATGTCCTTTGGCTGACGTTCCTGGAAGAACGCCACCAACTCACTAGAGCATGAGGACAACACTTTGTCACGTAATACTAAGTCTAGCAAGCCATTAAAGTCCTTTGTTATCCCTTCCATTTTGATCCATCTATTCAGCAGAAGTTTGATCTTTGAGATAAAATCCTCAAAGTCCTGGTCTGAACTAGGCATCGCGTTTTTAAAACGCGTCCGGTAGCCGTGTTCAGTCAGACGGAACCTCCGGAGCAATCTTTCCTTCACTTTGTCATAATCAGCCCTTTCCTCTACAGGGAGGCTATAAAAAGTCTCCATCGCGGGCCCCACTAGCAGTGTTGATAGAAGAGATGGCCACTGATCCCTATCAGCCTTGTAGGCCACACATTCGGCCTCAAATCTTTCCAAAAAAAAGTCTAAACTATCAATTTTCTCATTGAAATTTGGTAGCCGAAGACTAAAAGGACGATGAGCCGCACCAGAAGTTGAGTTCTGACCACTCGCACCCACTTCTAACTTCTTTAATTGTATCTCCTTCTCCATCATTTTCTCTTCCAGAGCTATTCTCATTCTCTCCTTCTCCAACTGTAACTCTCTATCTTCCTTCATCTTCCTTTCTTGTAACTCTCTCTCTTCTTTCAACTTCCTTTCTTGTAACTCGAATTCTCTCTGCTTCCACTCACTTTCTTCTTTCATCTTCCTTTCTTGTAACTCCTTATCTTCTTTCATCTTCCTTTCTTGTAACTCCTTATCTTCTTTCATCTTCCTTTCTTGTAACTCGTATTCGTTTCTTTTTAGCTCTAACTCTTCAGCTCGAGCATCTCTTAGAGCATTTTGTTTCTCAATTCTCTCCCTCTCTTCCTTCTCTTTTCTGTCATTTTCCTCCTTTGCTGCTTTCTCTTTCAAATCTTTTTGATTCTCTATTGAATTGAATTCTGCCTTAGCAAACTCCACTAATTCTTTTCCTGTGTACCCGGCTGCTTGGCCTATCCGCATGCAAGTATTCAATGTCCATGATGTACACTTAGGAATGCTCAGTATTATTTCTTACCAATAGATTTACTATCAAAACTTCACTCAGTTGTATGTACTGTAACCTCTTCACTTATATCAATTGAAAACTCTCTGGTTACACGATGGTGCAGTAAATATTATAAATATCTCTTACCATCACTATACATATATGTATATATATATATGCATGTAAGTATATGACACCTCAACTCTCAGTGTAAATATATCATCACCTCGTATACTCTTATAATATCAATAAAGTCCCCCCGTAGCCTCTTGGCTATGTTATGACCACCTTTGTGAAAATTAGGACTTTCTGATCCCTTATTCTCTATCTTATAGCATCATACCTCAAACTCACCATAGTCTAATAGCTGTCTAATAACAACTTCCTGATCCCTGACAACCATTGTATCAAGCTTACGATAATCATTAGTTGTATAATCACAACTTTCTGATATCGTGACACTAAATGTCATAACTTGGTTCAAATAGGTGATTACTTTCCACAACCTTCTATCCTGGCACCACACTGGTGCTATAATCCAATAACACTTCTGTTAATATTACACTGAATAATCTCTGTTATGCAAGTACTGTGGCAAATATGAACACAAATGAGGCATTGCACTGATGAAGTAAACACACACACACACCACAGCAAAACAAAATTCCAGTCAACAGAGGAACAAGACGATAGAAACACAAAAGAGAAGACGTTTAGATCTTAATATCTGACAATGCGTGACTGAGAGCACGACCGAAACAACGAAGGGATACCTCCTGTCTAAACTATATTTACAAGATAGTAAACGATTGGACAATGAGAAACACTCACCCCTTAAGCGGAACACAAAGAAATACTAAATGTACACGACAATATAAGATATATACTACCACAACTACAAGCTAACACACGAACCTAAGCTCGGAATGTTATATCTGACATGGTCAGTTTTGCAAGGGAATATCAGATCCTGCCAGACTTCCGCCACAGAAACAAACATACGAGCCAAACCAACTTAATAGAATTGGTCTAATCCTATATCTACTTTTCCATGAAAGGCCCAAAACTGGATTACAAACACTCACAACACCAATACACTATATAACACCAAAGACACTCTACAAAAACCACAACTCAACCAATGAGGTGCTAGTAATGGTAACTCTTCCACAAGCCCCTTAACCATTCACTTCATGAAGATAATAAAACTAAGTAACCTATCAGTTAAAAATATACTAAAATGCCAGCATGACTATACTGTATATATAATGCAAAAGTATAAACCAAACTACTAAGGTAATAAATTTAAGATCAGACTTAACTACAACAAACTACATACAATCAAAACAAACTAACTCATAACTTGTACACTGAGAAAAAGAACAAAACAAAAGGAAGGAAAAGAAAACAATTAACAAGTTAAGAGTGCAGACAAAGAAAATCGCATACACTCACTCTTCACTCTTTCTCCTACAAAATCAAAGTAAATCCTTAAGAACGATCAGGATCCTAGGAAGATTAAATACTCAGAAAAAGAAACAACAAAATATTCGATATAGTAAACATAATACATTAAACAAAAAACAACAACACTTAACTGAAGCACCAATTGGGCCGCTTGAGTAAGCAAATCCTCGCACTGACGAAGCGATAGAACAGGGGTATAGGGTTAGGTTAGTGACACCACGACATGAAAACACGTGTAGATCACATACGCAAGGCCGGGGCGAAATATAGGGTAACCAGTGGAATCAGACTGTCAGGGGGGTCTGTTGTGTCACTGTTGCTGCGATAATGAGTCTGTACTGATGACGACCGCATTAGACTAGGGGTTCCACTGAGTTGCTTACACATGCACTGTCAATATTTATCATTGGAATCACGAGGTTTGCGACTTCTATTGGGAAGTTGTCAGCTATCCTATTCATTTGTGGGATACAATCATTGTGGGATCCCTAACCCGAACAGTACACGTGTATGAGATCCATTGGTAGTTAACTGTCAGGCGCGTATATTTGGTATGTTGGCACGCTCCAGTCTGCATAAAGTACGTTGAGTGAGGTCCAAAGTATTTATCCCAGCAGACTGTGTAATGGGTTAATATCCACTGTGGACTCCAACACATTGGGTGGTTAATTAGGTACGGCGTAGCTGTCAGACGAAATACGCCCCTGGGTCTGGCATTTCATTTTCATGGGTAGTATTTGTATTTGGTTTTATTGGAGGGGTGGTTAGTTAGCGGGGGCGATTGGGAGACTTATGTGGATATGGGTTGCTTCATTTGCACAGTTTGTTTTCACCCCTGAGTGGGCAACAATCTGGGTAGTAAAGTTATTGAATTGGGGCATCACTCTTTGACAGGATACACTGGTTCTGATAACGACAAAATCCTGGGGGGGGTGAAGACACCACAGTGGGGTACCACATCGTGCCCAGAGCACACCAATATTGACAAAATCTATGGTCCTGATGACACCCACATGGTCTGATGTCAGTTTGCACTAGCGGAGAGTCTACAATGGTTACAGTTGAGGTCAAACGAAAAGTAGCCAACTGTTTCCCTGGGGTCCTAAATAACCACCCTCTACCACACCTGTTCCAGTTGCGGTGGAAGTGTGGTCCGCTGCTATTGTAGGCTGGAATCAGACTGAGTTGCAGCCCCACATAGGGCAAAAAGACTCAGAAATGTAGTTCAAAAAACTGACACCGTTTGCCCCCACTGCGTAACTAACGCGCTTAACACTGTTTGGTGCATACATGTAAACACCCTGTCGTAATCTCAGTGCCCTAAACGAACAGGGGGGGGGTACTATGAAACTTAATTACATCACTATTCCACCTAACCCTGGCGAATAAACTGATCAACTATTACAGAACACAGAAATTGACAGCCATAAGCGAACGGTCCAATTGTCAACAAAGTAGGTTTGCAGCCTAGCGCTATGCTATGTGAACTTTTGCTAGGTCAGGTTTCCCACAACTATGAGTCGACCGCGAAAACTAGGACACTGAATATGATTCGACACATCAAACATCACACGATTTACGTGGCAACCTAGGTTGTGTACACTGAAAACGATACTACGAAAAGACCAGTGATGTCATCTATGTACTGGAAAATATCGAAGTACGGAGCCCAGACAGTAAGCGTTACGGAAGCTACTTAATGTAACATGCGTGTATGCTTAGCAACAATGAAATATTGGTCATAATTACTCTTGCCCCACATGACTATAATGCCTTATTATCCCAGTCTCATAATATAGGAATCACTGATCGCCCAGCTAAGCTGGGAAATACGCTATACGTATACTGAAGCCTTCCATGATCCAGAGAGAATAGTGCCCTGCAATCAAATATAGAGGCCGAAAGTGTGGCCATACGGACTAGATGGATAGACCGTGTCCCCATGGCCCCGTGAGGTCCACCACAACTAATCGGACAGTAATCATCCTTCATAAAGTATGTCAGAAAGTAACTCATTACTAATGAATATGTTGAAACGTGTTAGCAGATTAACCTTATCATCATCATGTGAATCCATAACGCTCTAAATAGTAGACGTGAACCAACTCGTACAAAAGCAACTGCTCAATGCCTACAGAGGTAACGAGGTGTGGGTACAGCCTGTCGTTGTTGGTACAACATAGTGTAGGGGGAGTCTGTTTAACACTTTGTTACAGTTTGTGGACGCTTATGTATCTCTAATAGTATGGAAAACTGTACACACACAAAAGCAATGGACGAAATACAATGAAAATGGAAGGTGTGCCTGGTTACTTGCCGTTTTGCGCGACGCGCGTATGCACCACATTAGTAGTATTCCCAGGGTAGGGGAGGGGCCCAATAGGAGGACAGGGGAGGGAAAGGGCCAATAGCAGGTGAGCTACACTATAATGGATTTCTGACCAGATTGCGACTAACATACATCGAATACTTTAACTTTTGCGGCTGTAATATTACCTCTTCTACAACTCACAGCATACAGAGTAAAGCCATAGAGGAAAGTCAACTAGATGTCCAGTGCAATAATCTATGAAGTACGTAGCACAAGAGCTCAACGTACTCCCCGAGTCAACATTGAAAAGCAAGAATTAGGTATACCAAAAAAACGATGAAGCATCCATGAGTTGATAATGTTCATGCAAAACCCTGCGACTAATAGGGCCCAATACATACGACCAGCTGGCCGGCAGACATATCTCGAACCCTCCTTATGCGCCAAAAACTATTCTATACCGTTATCCCACTAGCCAAAATCCCGGCTGGTGCGCAGGCAGCTATTGATCACACTCCATTTGTAGGCACACTCTAAAAGTTAGTGCGCATGTTTCTCCGTAGTGCCCTAAGTATGTGATCCATGTGCAACAGCATTATTCTGCCGATACAATCGAGGATACTTAGTCACTACGATGGAGGATCATGCAACAAATCTGCCAGTCCGGCTTAGGAAAGTAATGGTGAGGTGCGCCAGGATATCTCTCTATCCTCATCGCGCTTCTCTGACAAACCGGCCTATGGAGACAGGCATCGATGGACTGACGGACGATCTGAGCTGCAGAAGAGGGATTATTCATAACTTGTGCGTTCATAAGACTTGTTGCGACTGCCAACTTGAATCGTTAGTTACAATACCGCACAGAAGTTACTGTCTTTTACTGTTCCAAGTTCATCAGATGGGTCTGTAAAAACATCCCTGCTATCTAGAAAACTGAACTAAGTCAAGGTAGCATCCAAAAAAGTGTGGAACCATGAGGTCGCAGTGATGGTACGGCGCTTTGTCGATCCCACTTGTGGTTAGCGAGTGGAAATTAAAAAAGGCAGTATAAACTTGCCAAAAATGAGGAGGTAGAATGTGCCGGAGTAGACAGATAGATTAGAAATCACAGCACTTTGAGAAAAAGGAGAGCTATTCCATGATCATACTTGGCAGCGTAAGAGAACAAATGGAGACTTTCCCAATGACGTACTACCACAGTTCCTTAGACCACGGCAAGGGTACAGTATCACCATTTTCTTATGCCACAAGAACCAAGTGCAATAACTGCACTGAATAAACACATCGCTACATGGCTACTTGATAGATCTATCTGCATTCACCACTGGTCGTATGTCACATGAGTGAGTCTAAATGAACAAACTGCTAGAGACAATGTTCCTAGACACAATGAATTTGTCCACTGGTAATTTTGAGCGGCTCGTTAAGAAAGGATCGTACTGGGCCCAATGAAAAACGAGAACACTATTGCTCAGAATTCAGCTGTAGGAGTGCTAAAGATTTAAACTGTTTATTTAAGACTGCTTCAGTATGAGCGGTCAAGCGTTCAGATCGATGAGAATTCATTCTGATGGCAAGGATCTAACGGTATAGCTAGATGGATCGCTGACAATAAAGAGACTGAAGAAATCAGCTAATACCCTGGTATAACAGACTTTAGTTTTAAGAAAATTGTATGTTATCTACAGTGACAATGACTAGTGGCCAGTACAATCAGAACTGTACGATAACATGTTACATGGCCATAGTGACTAGTTTACAGAACAAAAACTCAGTTTTCCAATATCTATACTCTGATGAATTTACGAAACATTTAGTGCCTAAAAAAATTGACCAACGTACTATAATTAGCTATAATTGAATGTAGGAAAAAGGTGAAGCTTGAGTGAGAGGCTTTGTTCGACAATCGCAAAATCAGATCAAGCCTCTTCCTGTCTTAATGCCATTCCTGTTCTAAGTTTTCTGTGGTCTTTTGTTCCATGTCTTTTAGCATAACCTTGCAGTGTCTGTCTTCATTTCCATTCTACAATGTTTAATTTTTTCCCTCCTACCCTCTTCTTATTCCCTAAACTTAGCACCATATATGCAGTGTTGTTTATCTTTTTTCGTTTGAGAACTCTCACTTCCTGGACCAGCATTTTACATGTTTGTGTACACATCTACTCTTGAAGTAACGAATTCATGTGACTTACTTTTACATAAACTTGAGATGGACAGACAAACCTTGGTGGAAAAAATGGGCATAAAACACAAAATTCTGAACCTCGACTTATAGGCGTGTACAGACAACCAATGTAAACAAGTCACAGCATTAGGTAGAATGAAGTACACAAATAAACATAACTGCGATGGAGAGACAAACAATATTTTGAACACAAAATCATATGCAAGATCAGGTAGCAATACACAGAATTTATCAATGTCAAGCACAAATAGACATCAACTTTAGGTGGACACTGACTAATTATTTATCCAGTTTTGTACTGGAAGATCTTTCGTTGTGTATACAAACATACTTCAAAACACTTCAGTTTGGTTGTGTTCAAGTCTCATAAAATTTATTAATGTGGTGACAACAGTAGTGAGGATTGGTAAGTGATTGTAAAAAGAACCCTTTAACAAAACCTATGATTTTGTTTGTCACAGTCATCCATGAATGTTATTTGGAATATGTGGCTTCTCTAAAGATTCAGAACATTAATTTACCCAGACAGTATTTTGCAGTCATTAGCTAAGAAGACAATTAGGAGACGTCATAAAGTAATAACAGTCAAGAAAATGAATATTTGAAGGTTATACACACATGTAAATAACTTCTTTTGTTTAAGCAAAGGAAGCATGTCAGTTGAGGCTGAATGCTGGTTCATATAATGTATGCTTGTGTGCTGTTTTTTAATTGTGTTAATTCAAGATGTTTGCCCACCATGGGAATCTTCCTGGATCCATTTCCTTTAACACACTGCTTTCTTCTAATACAGCTAATTTCTATTGGAGGAGCTAGTTTAAAAAGTATTCAGATGGTGAAATCAAGCATTAACAGTGAGATCTTATGAGCTTAAAACTACCACATACAAAATATTATACTGACATCCTTTGAATATCACTTGTCTTTAATCTAGCATGACCTGTAGGTTTTATAGAGAGAGATATAGTAGCACGAATTCAATCTAAAGTCCAGTATGCACATGAGCTACCTCCTATTCTAACTCGATTGTGTCTGGACGTACACTGGTCCCTAGAGCTTGAAAACAGTGTGTAGCTAAACGGTTCAGAACCTGTTTTTTTTTTACAAACTATGGGATAAAAAGAGTTTTTCAACATTTATTTTTCCTCATAATGAATTGATTGGACCTATCTATGCTTCATCATATGGGACAAGCACGAGCATTATGTGTGATGAATTCTCAATTGGGCTGTTTTAAACTATGATGTAGATTGTAAAGCCCTTGAGTTCCACATCTAGTAATATCTTGGTGTGCCATTATGTTTGAAGCAAGATGCGTTGTCCACTCATCTTCTTTGCCTTCTATATAAGAACCATTCCTTAAACTGCATCTAGATTTTTACAACATATGAGCAGGATACCATGGAGATGGGACTGATAGAATACAGTGAATCATGGCGTGAATAAGTACCTGAATAATGCACACAATGATGTAAATCCTCACTGAATGCGGCTCAAGTAAAAACTGAAGCACAGAAAATGTTTAAATATAAGTTTTAACAGTGAAGCAGAGAATAGTAATAGAAGTGAGAGTTCACCTGGAGCATATCTTTATGTGAGGGAAAGCAGGAAATTTAAACTAGGTCTCTAGCAAGGGTTGAGAATCATCTAGTAGATGTAAGAGCTAATAGGTTATCCAGGACCACTGTTTCATATATTGTTACTTAATTATTGGAAAGAACCGCCATTGATGAAAATAACAAAACATGTCTTAACATCACAGTAACACAATAGAAAAGTCAATAACACTAATGTTGATTCATAAAAAATTAGCAATGAAACCCTTTACTGATGAAAACAAAAATGTCATTTTATTACGACCTATCAAATCTGTCTCACACATTAACTGAAAGTTCATCGTTTAGACTTTTAAAGGTAATTGATTTACTTTCAGTGGTTCTACAACGTTATTGATTTTTTATATCATTATGACTTTTATGAAGTTTGTATTAGTTCTGTTGGATAGTGGTTTTACCTACAGTAGCTAGATTCTATGACTGCAATCACACGATCACTACCTGATTTAAGTTCCAGGTGTGCTAAAAGGGTTGTTGTGGTGTGATTAATTAAAGGAGATCTTCTCAGGTTTCCGAATCTTTCTTCCCTGATCTAGAGTTTAACCTCTTGCGTCATTATAAAAATGGAAGCTCTTCATGTAGACCTACCTCAAAAGGAACCGACTAGGTTGTACGTTTGATTTCTAAGCAACACAAGGATTTTTGGCAAAGGTAAGCTTTGTGCACACTGACCGCTTTCTAAAGGTCTATTAAGATGAATTGCTCTTGTGACCAAAGGTTTTTGATTGCAGTGTCTGGGCTTAGATGAGTGCTCTTAGGGTTAAATTACATAATAGCCCCTTCAGGTCATAACTACTATTGTGGAAAATATGGTACGCACCGCATGAAGAGATGGTACAGCCTCAGTTCACTGCTTATTTTAGGTGATGCCTGGATGCATACCTATTCTGCACGTGTTTATCTCTCTCTACCTTTCAAATGCTCTCTGTGTGTGACCGACATCTCTTCCGCCCAAAATCTGAGTGTGATGGACCAGTAAAAACAAAATAGGCATCGCCACTTAGTGCGATCAGGCAAAAGCTTCATCCTCCCCATCGTGATCTATTGCTGGATCCATGTCCCCAGTGCCCTCATATCTCTACACTTGCACACATCTTTTGAACCTCAGCTGTGGTCGCCCCCCAAACTGTGTTCTCTTGCCATCTCTAAATTGTCCAGTAGATAAGATATCTTTTGGGATTGCGAACCCATCATTCCATGTGGGCGAACATGGCCAAGTCAGCCAGCTAAGTCCTGCGCTGTCTAACGGAAAGCGCGTAAACATACATACATGATGAAGGCCAGCACGATGACCAACACCAACACCTCGACATTTGTCACTTTATCTTTCCACGAGATGCCGAGGATGCGGCGTAGACACCACCAATGGAAGGCTGAATGATAGTTGAGCCCTTCTTCCTTCATTGCTTAGCATCAGGTCGTACTAATGTCCAGGTCATCTACGCTGCCATATAGTGATTGTGCTGGTGACGCAGGCATAATAGCCACGCGATATATAAACTCGGCAGCTTTGGTCTTCATTGTGAGTGGTTTTTAGAGTTTCCACTCCCAATAAAACACGCGATGAAACAAACTGATGTGTCTCCAGGCGGGCAATTAGGTAGCTGCAGCAGGCTTTGCCATATGCGGCCTGTCGATTTTCTGTATCCAGTGAGAAAGTTTTGTCCATTTGTGATGGTAGAAAGACCCATAGGGTAATAGTGAAGTAGTGTCTCAGTCTCACTGTCCAACCTTCATAGTTATCGCACTGATAGTGATAACTGGTGCAGCACCCACTATCCTGACTCAGCACATTCGTATTTCTTTAGACTTATAGTGTGAGTGGCCAAGTCCTTGCATGCTTTTAGTGAAGCGAATCATTCAAGCTCCTGAAGCTCCTGATTGGCTTTGGAGTGATGACTGCAGCATCATCAGCGAACAACAAGTCTCTTATAGTGACCCCTTCTGATTTTTGTTGTTTTTTTGCCTTCAGCCTATTGAAAGATTAAAACAGACGGCCATGCTGACCTAGTGTGAAGGCATATTCCTTCAGTTGCATCTCTGAAATGCATGTTTCAAGAGTAAAGGTCAAAGAAGATTCCGTAAGAGGGTTCGGAGCCCAGAACACAGCCTTGTTTAAACGCCACTTCGTATATCAAAGGGCTGTGACGTGCTTTCCACATATTGGACTGTTTCCCTTCATGGGCCGTCATGGAATGACTCTTTATCATTTCCAGCATTTTAGAAGGGGCAGCCTATTCTTCAGGAGGATTTTAAAGAGTCCATCCCTACTAACCAGGTCGTGAAATGCTTTTGTGAGGTCTATAAAATGTGCGATATATAATGGTCTTTTCTGCTCTCTTGATTTTTCCCCTGAAAGGCTGGGGCTGGCGTGGAGAGAGAAGATCATGTCTGTTGTTGATCTGCCAGCTCGAGGAATCCACACACTGTGACTTCTCTGGATATATGCGCGCTCCAGCTAACTTGTGTAAGTCGCATTAAAGATGACTTTTGGCACAAAAACCTTAACCAACAATACTAAGAAGAAGAAGATGCCTCTGTAGTTATTTGCAATCACCACTTCTGTCTCCTTTATTTTTATACACGTGTGTTTTATTACAATCTTGGCATCATCGCAATGTCTTGAGGAATAGTGTCTTTTGAGGAAATAGTTGTTCTCTTCCCAGCACTGGCGACTTTGGCATCCTATGTCAGGGGGATGTAATCAAAGCGTGCATCTTACAGCATTTGATTAAATCAGAAGGAGTAAAAATCCCCATCACTGCCTGGTGCTTTTGCATGCTCCCCCACAATTTGCCAGAGGCCAAGCTATCAATGGCCTTGCTGAGTTCCTCTACTAATGTTGTGCCCCTTTGTGTTCGGACATCCAGCTCCTCCATAGTTGGCAGACTGTTGAACACCATCAAGTGGCTGGCAGGCGTAACGGTATTGTCCTCTAGCGTAACAGCTCAGAGTAGTGCAGCCGATTCCCACCTCTCCCATCTTGCCTTACCTCTTTATCGGTTTAGCTTCTCTTCTTTTACGGCTGCCATGGTATTGGTTTTTAGCGGTGCCGTCTTGTTACTTTGTATGGTATGGGGCGCAAGTGCTTTTCTTTATACACGTCACATAACAGTTTGTGTCTAATGTTGCCTGTTTGCGCTGCGAATTCTGGATGCTCTCACTGAGCTGGCTGGAGCCAGTAGTCATTTGCACAGCGGTCGAGCAGTTTTTGTTGAACTTTTGCTTCTCGTAGCCCTCAGGATCTGTAGGGTTTCTGGTTTCTGGCACTCGGGTGAAACGTTTGTATTCATTCATAGCAGCACTGTGCGCTTAGCTTTCAATGACAGGGTGCCCGACATCAAACATCTGATGAAGCATCAAACCAGTCATTTGACGTCTTTTGCTAAGTTTTCTTACCAAAGGTGGCAAGTGCAGTACTTTGAATGGTGTTCCGTAGATGCTCCCAGTTCTCTGTAATAGTATCACCATGCTGAGGGCTACTGAGCACTTTCTCGAAGGTCGCAGTGAATTGAGCGATCATGAAAGGGTCTGACATCTTGCTGGTATCAATGCGTGGTTTCCCTTCATGTCTGACACGAATAGAGTTTTCTTGGTTGTGCTCTGATTTTGCAGCAAACCACTATGGGAGTGATCTGTATCACTTGGGTCCAAACCAAGGAGTGATCTGTATCACAGTCTGCACTATGGAGCGCGCGTAGCGGAGGCACGCACAGACCTTGAGGAGTGGCCTTCTGACGAGAATCAGGTCAAGTTGGTGCCAGGTGCTTGGATCGTGGGTGTCTCCAATGACACCTTCTAAAATGGCTGGGGTTTTTTTGTCTGAAATGTAGGTTGTGTTGCCACGCATTGAGTAGGTCCATGGTGGGACGCACTAAACTCTAATGAGCCGTTGTCCCAATTTTCATTCATCTTTGCCAATACCAAACCCTGCCCAGACATGAAGCGGCCATGAAACATTATCGGGGCACACCTGGCGTCACCTAAATCACTCTACGCGTTAAAGTCACCAAAGGAGAACAAGCTGATTCTTGTTCTTGCTACATGTATGCTATTTTTGATAATTGCTGTTAAGATTCTCGTAGAACTCATCTTTAGTCTTTCTGAGGGTCGCAGAGTACAGAGTAAGGAGCATAGCACACTCGAGACAAGGGTGATGTGGGAAACATGTGCTAGTTTTTGCAGGCGGAGCGTTAACAGGCTATTCTTGATCCATTCTCTCAGACTCTATTCCATCGCCTGGTTCACAGGAACCCCATTTTAGTTAGCTCGATTTTTTTACGTTTGGACCGGCAAAACCTACTCCCGTGTTCTCTAGCTTTAAATTAAGTATCGGATCCGCTTGGCCAATGAAAATGGGGTGTATAGGGGGAGTCCTTTATCTGGCGCTCACCTCGTTGTGCCAGAGCTCCGCTAGGGGCGCTGTTTACCTGGAAGTCCATCTATGTTATCCAGTCCTGAAGTCGTTTTAGAGGTGCTGCATTCTTTGACAGGTTATGGGCTGTCTTTCCTATACTATCCGTTTACATCCTTGATAGGCTTTTTACGGATTAGGAGTCTCCCAGGGTCAACAGTAGTCCGGAACGGTTCCAGTCATCCCAATCTGATAGTTGGTTGTGGGTTGTGCTGGTATTTCTATTTTTCTTTCGAATACATTGCCTTGATGTCCACAATTTTTCTGATCCACAAATTCGGGTTTACCCAAATCGCGGCCCCATGCCACGCCAATGTTGGTAAAAGCAGATACAGTTTGTACGGGACTAGCACCTTTATTAGGACTACGGAGCTGGGTGCGCGCAGGCTTGAAAGCGGGCGGGTATACGCCTGTGTGATCCAGTGAAGATCCCACGTGACGTTCTGGTCTCTCCACTGTCAGAATTAGGCCACCTGGCCCGCCATGCCACTTAACGACGAACGTTGTGGGCAAAATGTGTCTTAGGAGACCGTTAACAGCTACTTATACCCGTTTTTTTGTTGCTTCACGACCACTTAAGTGTGAAGCTGGAGTGTCCCTACTCCAGGGCGCGAGCTTAGAATCCACAGTTATATAGAAGAAATCAAGCTTTTGCCCATGCAGCACATGTACCCCCTCTCCACACAGCCCGGTATAATGCCCAAAGGAACGGCGAGGTAGCCGAAACAGTTTTGGTGATTACCAGCTATAAGCCATGTACCGCAGTAGTTTGCCAGGAAATAGAAATGTCGATGTGCAAACATTAGAAACTGCCTTAGGGAACCCCTGACTGCACCCTACCCGGATATTGTATCCTCAAGGGTTATACTCCCGAAGGCCAAATTCCATAAATGGATATTTCCTCCGCAAGGCAGGCGGTGGGTTTTGAATTCAGAGTTCCTTCTCCAAATGATAAGGCTACCAACCAAGGATCCACAAGCCCTATCTGCCCGCAGGTTTAAATACAAGAACAAAATACTCATTTTCAGCTGAAGATGTATGGGACCAATGAAACATGGAAACCTGAACACACACCTTCCCTTGGAAAGAGTGTCAGGTAAATACATTTATCATTTACCATGGTTTAATATCATGAAAACTAAGTGTAATAATCACTACTACTGCGAAGTAGCCTCCATAAATCAAATACATACCCATTTAATGTTAGCTGCCCAGTCAACTGATCTGTTCTATTCAAGCGCGCGGGGGGGGAGATGTCAACTAACCATTATGGGCTGTTGCGTAAAATATCCACTTGAGTTTTGTAATAGAAAAGATGTGAAAGTTTTAAAAACTACTTTATGTGAATTAAAATTTATTATTTGGCTAAAAGAAATTATTTACAAGATTCCATGGCAAAGTACCCATCCATGTGTAATATTCTTACTGTACTTACGATACTAGGTCGTGTCCCCTCTCCGTGAGGTTTAGAGGTTTTGGAATAGAGAGCGCCCAGACGTAAATCCTATCGTTATTTTTGTTCTTCCTCCTGGCCTGGTGTTCCATTCTAGATCCCGGTTCTTCATCAGATTGTTTATTGTTTGATCCTCCCTGCGGGACTCCTGGTCAGTACTGTATGGGGTCTGTGGAATCCCTGGCCTCTTTCGTTTCCCATTGTTGTCCGTGTGGTTAGCCGATCCCCCTTATCACCATTCTGCAGGGACTTGGCACAATTCCATCTTAAGTTGGGGATCTGTTTTCTACTTGAGTCTGCAGTGGGGGGGTGGGTTTTTCTGGACTTGAACGTTTCTCGTCTGTGGCATGGGTGCGGTCATGGCTCGTCTCTTGTTTATTCTTTCCAACCACCTTTCCTCAGTGTTACGCTCAGTTATCGGAGGTGTTTTGTATTCTGGGCATATGTTTGGTGTGGTATGTCCATTTGCCTCATGAAAGTCCGCAATTTCCATTATGGTACTAGGTCTAGGGTTGTAGGTGGAGTGCGGGAGTGAACATGCCATGCGGGCGGTTTCTTTCCTTCCTCAACGCGTGCTGAGGAATCCCATACGATGTTATGGCCTGTAATAAGTCTAACAGCTGTCTGCTTTTCGTCAGTGGACAAACTCCTTTCTTTGATGCCTCCCCTTTTGGTTCTAATAATAGCTCCGAGGGTGTAGATTTTGCAATGTTTTACTCAATAGTGTAAACCAGCGTCAAATTATCCTTTAAATTTGTGATAGAGGTTGATTTATTTTATTTAAGATTTTCTGAGAAACTGTGTAAAATGTGTAACTAAACATTAGTCTACGCCTCCCGCTTAATATTATCATGTGGCAGCATGGAATCGTTTAAAATTAGAAAGTCAAGTTTTATGGACACTTGGCATAACAAGTGAACCAGGAAATTCTTTGTCATGGACTTGAATGAGAATGAAGAACATTGTTTTAGCTCACCAGATGTTTGTATTTTAGAAGTTTTTTTTTATTTATTTTTTTAATGTGACAGTAGATCGTGATTGAGATTGTCATAACAATGAATAGTTAGATAGAATATTGTTTTTTATTCATCAGATCTATTAGTATATTTTAGTCTCCTCCTTTACTTTCTTCTTTCTTTGATCCATATCCCGCCACTTGTCAAAGCAGTCAGTGGCATATGCCAGTTTTGTGTCGTGTAAGGCTGCAACAAATTGATTCACAAATAGATCTGGGGCAGAATGTAGCAATCCCTTCATACCAGTGGCCCCATATTCTGGTTCATTCTTTTGTCTATCTCAGCTTCCCACTTTCTCCTCCAAGTGTTTTGTGTTGGTCCACCGTGGTGCTTTTGCTTTTCCTTCACTTGATCCATACAAAGCTGTCTGTAAATGGGTTCGGGCGGTGTTGATGGGGGGGGGGGGGGGGCGACGTTCTGAGGACGTGGCCAACCCAGACTCCATCGTCTGCCACTATGATGGTGGTGCAACTCTCCCTTGGCTACTCTGAATAAGTAGTTCTTTTGTTGCTATTAGAATTCGACAGAAAATGAGGAGGCCAGGTATATCTGTTTTTTGTATTGTCAGGTGGATGACGTGGGTGGGGGGTCGCC